>JACBWW010000036.1:4053386-4229132 GCA_020086605.1 Lanius collurio | reverse complement strand
GGTTGCTTTTGTACAGTTTTCTTCCCTCTGCAGCCCCAAGATACCTGGCTGAGGAAAGGCAGCACTGGGATTTTTTTACAGGTTCTTCTTTTCCCCATAAAATAGGATACAATAAAGATCTGAACAGGGGACTTTTGGACCACTCCCACAGCTCAGATAAGTTGCCCTTCATGTCCAGTCATGAGACACAACTTTCATTAGGGCTGATGAAGAAGCAAAGAGTGGCTGCAATTAAATCCAGATGTCAAAACAAAAAATAGAGCCCCTCGAAGATGAACACAGTCCCTCTTAGGGGTACACATGTGTTGTATATAAAACCCAGGTAGAAAGCAATAACCAGTGGCACACATGGTAAAAGGGTCTGCTTAAATACCAGAACCAGAATTAAAATTCAGGTTTCTTAAGTCCTTGCCTTGTGTCCAGTATTCTGTGGCACCCCTGCCTCTGGGGAAATGTGCTGACCATATTTCAGGTTATGGAGGACTGAGGTGAAGTTACATCTTGCTGGGTTCATACCACTCATGGATGCACACAGCTTTTACCAGCCTAGATAAAGTTTTTCCAAAATTGCCATTTCTCTATTTCTTGGCCTCTCCCTCACATGTAAATCAAAGTCTAATCAGCAACACCAAGATCACAATGGACATTCAGAGTCACCAGCATGGAAAAAAGTCCAAATATTTTACTCCTCTGTCCTGTTTTTTACAGAAAAAAAAGCTGGTTTCCTTCTCCAGAGGTGTTCTAGGGTATATTATCAGCTTATTTAATCACTGTGAAGATGTTCACATGCCTGTGTCTCAGTCAGAGATGCTTAGGAAACCAGAGCACTATATGCTATGATTTGATCAGTTTTAATAACAAAAGCAGTATAACATCATAAACACAACCCAAAAAGCACTCCAAGCACATAAATCACTGAGAGGAGAAAAGCAGAAGACCTAAGAGGAAGGGAACTCACAGGGAAGGAAGAGACTATGACTACAGAAAATGTTTCTGTGGGGCACTTAATTAATCTGCACCATCCCCTACAACATGCTGCTTTTAAATTTTCTTTTCACAGCGGAAAGAGCATTTCAGACAGGAGCAGGCATTTGGTTCAGCTGTCCATTCTCAGGCCTGCAAAGCCACAGGGCACTCTCTGTATTCCCACCTCCACTGTGGCAGGGAATGACATCAGCCCTGCTCCAGGGAGCTGGCGGGCCAACAAAAATAACTGTTCCTGACCAAGAGCGCTGTTGCAGGGAATATTTTTGGAACTGCGCTCCACATTCCTCTGAGTCCCCTGCTTCCTAGTCCAAACATATCATGGACTAAAAATTCCTCACATTTTCTATGCAGTGTTTCCTTTGGGCTTGCACAATGGGGCAGTTCTTCTGCTCAGCAGCACCAGTGTTCTGGAAAGGGAAGGGCGAAAAAAAAAAAAAAGGCTGCAGCACTAAATAACCCTAATGGCAACCACAAGGGCCACAGTGTTATTTTTAGGTCAGAAAAATGATGCAGAAGGAAACAGAGTCACCTCAGAGTTACCTTCCACTGGCCTTTACTAAACAAAAGGCCAAAGAATTTGGGTTTTTTCTTCCATGTGGTGGTAAGGAGACTCACCTACGTTTGTGGTGAAGACACAGCTATTTAGTGGGGTTTTGCATGGAAGGAGGAGGCTGGGAGGAGGTGGCATCTCCCTCTAACAACACCTCTGGGGCTGTGCAGAGGTAACATAGACCCAAAGCCTCCACACCTCTATGCTCATCCTCCTCATCACTGCAAGAGGCACAAACCAACAGAGGCAGGTTCCAGGTTGTGTCTGGGCTGTGCAGCTGCCCTCGTCTTCCCAGAAGGAAAGGCAGGAGGCCCTCCACCATCTCACCCAAGTGACACTGTACTCATCTATTCCACTCCCACGTCCATCAGTGTATTGGCATAAGGTGATTTGGGAAGCCTCCTACCAGCAAACAAAGGAATTGGACAGAATGTGTACACCTAAAAATATTCCAGCCTAGGCCAAGCATTGGAAAAAAACTCTTATATGCATTTCTACTGTTTTCTTTTCTCCTTCACAGGAAGAATGCCATTTTCCTTTTCATCAAGGTAAAAGACACAGGTGATCTTGCAAGGAGAAGTTACAAGTACCTTTCAGTCCATGTTCTTCTCCAGCCCTGTCCCAAGCACCACAATTTGCCCAGTTTTGGTACAAATTTCTATTTAAACAGAAACAGGCTATTAAACAACATGTGCTTCACTGCCCAACACTTTGTTTCCCTTTTTAGCAGCCCAGATAAGAAAAACAATGCAGAGAAAAGCTAATAGGAGGCATAAAAAGGCCACTTATTCTACCAGTGTTCTGCACAAAAGTTTAGAAACTTCCTCTACCTTTCAGTACCTCTCAGTCAACCAGTCCTTGACCAACTTTATCTCTTCAGACTCTAAAGTCTGGGACTTGCTTTCTGCTGTGCCCTACTCTCCCTGCACATAGTTGGGCCTGGAAGCATATGTATTTTAAAAATAATTGTATTTTTAAAGGTATTTGAATTCACTGCATGTCCACAAACAGACCACTTGCCATAAAACTGTTTTCAAACACAGGCAGAGCAAAGCAAATTCCCTCTTTGTTATAACTGAGAGACAAGAAATGGGCTGGGGAAATAAGTATTTAGGTGTAACTAATTACCAACAACTAAAAGCAAAATGACAATGTAACCCACAGCCCCCTTGTGGGATATTCTAAAATGGCTGTGTATGTCTGAAACATTTCAAGAACTTTCATTATCTGCTTGGTCTACCACTTTCACAGCTCAGATAAACTGGTATTTTCCACTACAATATGCAGCTTGGTGCCCTGCAGAATAATTCCCCAGCCATACGTTCCAGAGATACAGAAGCACACCAAATATGATCTCTTTTACTAGGCTAATAAAAATCAGAAAGTGTACTGTATAAATTTTATAGACCTCAAAGGTCTATCCTCTGAAGGAAGGAACTGGGACTCCAGGCTACCGTCGGGCAGCGTAACAGAGAGAAAAATATTTATTAGCTGCTTTGGAAAACCCACCAGACAGAAGTCACCAGCAAAGCAAAATAACACAACTGTAAACTCACCTGAAACTTTCCTCTCCGAGGAGCTCTCTCGCGTTTCGGTTTCCACTTGCAGATTAACGCTTGCAGAGCCACAAGGGAAAAAGAGCCAACCAGCAAGGAAAATACCTCTGCCTCTTGGAGCCTACCCCGAGCAGGCAGCTGTGTGGGATGAGAATGCCAAGTGCCAGGGCCCTGCACCGCTGTGCTGAGCCCGCTCCGTGTCCTGCAAGGGGTCACGGCTCCCTCCAGCTCAGCCGCGCTGGGGCCGCTCAAAGGAGAGAGAAGGCACCTGCTCCGGGTCCTGCTGATCCCACAGGGTGATTCAGGGAACCTGCTGGTGACCCCTTCCTGAAATGCACTGGCCCTTGAGGTATTACAGTGACACTGAGCGCTCTGAGGGATGTCAGGCACAGCCCTCATGGCTGTTCCTTGCTGAACCGGACACCAGAGATGGGAAACCTGAATGCCTCCCAAAAACACACTTCCAAGCCAAGATCATCTCCACATGGATACAGCTTCTCCACAAAGTGAGGGGAGGCAGAGAGAAAAAAAAAATGAAAGATTCATGCAATTTTTTCCCCCAAGGAAACCAAAAAAAGCTGAGCTGATGCTTTTATAAAGCTGAATGACTGGGCAAGAGGTGGGAAGGAGGACCCATTGACTGTCAGACTAGTCAAAGTAGGAAGATGCTGAATACAAGAGATCTGTTGCAAAGTAAGACATATGTATATTTGTCGTGACTGGCTTCCACTCACAAAATTTGCAACTAACTTGGGAGTTAGTCTCAAATTCATTAGCTGATTTTCACTGTTTCTGACAAATGAACAAACAAAATCCCTCCTTGGATATGTACAGTGGAGAGAGACTTCTGTAACCTTGACAGGTTTGGGGGAAACAGAGTGAGATGGAAGTATTGAGACAAAGTTCCTCAAGTGAGATTAACCTAAGCAGTCTGAAGTATTCTGCACAGGAGAGACAGGGAGTCACACAAACAGCTTAGCCCAGGTTAGCAAAATGAGGAATCTATTCCCATAGCCTAGTGGAAAAAAACAGTGGGTGTCTTCAGCCCAGCTTTAGTCCTAGTTTCAGTGCTAAAAGACAGAACAAATTGATCTGGCTCATGACTTTGACATTTGCTCTGCTATCAGCATCAGCTCTATCTGATAGGATGACACTGTTTAAGTCGTGGTAGCCAGAGGAAATCCAATGCTAAGGAAATGGACATTCATTTAATGTTTATCTAGGATCAGCTCCACCAATGAATTCCAGATGTTGGCTTTAATTGTCGCATTCTGGTATGTTTAAGCAGCAGGAGTTCGTAAGGCCGATTTGTAAATCAATCTGGCAGACTCATACTGAATCCCATCTCTGCCAGCTTTTCTAAGTCAGGGGATGCTCTTAAAATGTTAAATACTTAATGGGTCTGCAATGCAAAAAGGAGAAAAGATTTTTTTTTTAAAAAAAGTCCCTCTGTTAATGTTTTTCTCCTTTTGCTCCTTCTGTACTTCATTTCCTCCCTGCAGAACTGCAAGACCTGTCATTCCCCTCAAGTGAGCCCAATGAATTTCCAGATGAGTCCAGAAGCTAAGGAGGGCAGGTATCAGGATGCAATCCTGCAGTATGGGTGGGGCACCCTGCTCATCATTCCCATACATTCCTTCTGAGTAACTCCACCGATTTCCCACCACAGCCAATGGCAACTGCACACATGGACTACATCCAACAACAGCACTCCTGATTTGAGCCTCCAGTTTTCATAAAGTGGGGAAAAAAAAAAATTGATTACTGCAAACTTGGGACTGTCTCAGTTCTCAGCTTCTGTATTCTTACTAGGTTGTATTCACCTGTTACAGCCCATATCCAGAGGGGGGGCAGAAATGGCTTTCCTATTCTGAATCCCAAAGCATCATACGAGCTCTGAGTCAGACACCAGCAAAACTTGCAATAGTTTTGTTCTCAGCGTGACTTCATCAGCTGAATGTGTTAGACCATTGTTAGGGGATTGCTCATTGCCACAGCCAACTTATCAGTCAGGCCTTGCTTACAGGAGAGAAAACTATGCTAAAAAAATAGCTTTTAAGTACTGTGTCCCTCCTGACTAGGGCAGACACTATAGCTCATTAAAATTGCTTTAGAAACCCATTTTCTCAATTTCCTTTCAGAACACCTGCTTCTGAGAAAGCACCTCAGTATTCAACACATGTGAACCCTGCTTACATTTTCCCAGGAATGCATGCTTAGCACACACATTTTTCAAGAAGTGTCACTGGATGGTTAGGTAAGGTTTCAAAAGCTTTCAGCAATGGCAATACTCATCCCAGGGAAGTTCATGGGAATTCTTCAAAAGGGGTTGACTCAGCCTCGGCTGACTGCTTTTGAAAAACTCCCCTTTATCTCCTATCTTTGATGGTCCCAGAGATAAAATGCTGAAAAATCAGTTTACCATCCTCCTTTAACACTACAGGCCTCTAAGTGGGGTCCACTTCCCCCCTCAGTAAGAACTTGAAAAGTGTTTCACTCATGGCCTGAGTCATGCTATGTTTGAAGAGAGATTTGAGAAAAGCAGTGGCTAAAAATCCACCTACTACTTGGAGCAGAGACTAAAGTATCAGCAAAGAGCTGGTCCTATCATCTCCCCTTAGCCATGGTTTAGCATTTGAGGATGGAGAAGAAATCCCACTGCACTACAATATCAAATCCCCAAAAACAGGCAGGGTGAATTAAACAGTCTGGAAAATACCCTCCAAGTCCATGGGCTATAAATAAGCAAGGCCCAAAAGCAACACCATCCCCAAAAGTTAAATCATTATCATTGCACATCCTGCAGAGTGCTGGGGTGGCACCAGCACATCTGCAATAGAAAAAAGGAAGTCAGAACTCCATAAGGGAATAAACAAACCAGTTATTTCTGCACAGGAAACAGGCTCCCTTTACCAAGTGTCAAAAAAGCTGGTACAGAGCTCCAGGGAGACAGTTGTCAATAAGAAAAGCAGTAAAATACTCTGAAAAAAGATTACAGCAGAAATAACAGGAATGGCATGCAGGCAACTTGTTGACTTTTCTTCCTCATGTCTGTAACTATTTCCGTGGTCCACAGAATATGAGAAAAAATGAATAGATTTGGCCCAAAACACAGAAGACTGCTTTGTCCAAATACGAGGTGGGAAGGATCTAGTGAAACTTTTAAAGAGTTTCCCCTTCAGGATATGCCAAGGCTATGACATGGCTTTGGAGGAACAGAGGTGCTGTCACAGGATCTGCAGTACTCCCTCCCTTGCTGAAGATGCTGAAGGGTGGCAAAAATGTCACTTGTGAGCAGCACATTGTGCAGCCCATCTTCCTGTTAAGTGTGGAGCTTTGAACACCAGCAGGGCCAAAAATTCCTAAATTAACACGGGTCAAACAAATGAATAGCAATAACCACATACAAGGCATAACTTCTGTATTTAAGATTTAACACTTTAATTTGTAGTAGAGTATGTCCATGACCCAGTTTTTGCCTAGAACAAGGGTAAAATGTATCCAAATCATTCCTTGTGAAGGGATCTGAGATACACACGGGCTCTGACAGTACTGAGGATGTTCAGTAACCAAATTCCTCTCTCATGCAATTCCACCCATCCACCTCTGAAAGCTGTTGCTGTTTCATCTGTTTATCACAGCAAGGTCTCAAGGGGCCACCACAAAATTCTCCATAATTATCCAAGGACAGAGCACCCAGGAAACAACCTCATCTTTTTGAAGGTCGCACAGGCATGTTTTTACAATGGCCTTGATCAAAGTTTCTCAGGCACCTCCCTAGAGGCTCTGAAAACCATCCCAGAGGAAAGGTGGTGATGGAGTCCCTACAGATGAAGCCAAGTGTGACCACAGTTCCCATGGCAGGAGCATGCTTAGCACCTTGCTTGCATGTCAAGCCAAAGACATAGACCAGCTTCTCAAAATCCACCAGCAATGCTTTTCACTTCCCAGAAGTGAAGGCTGCTGCATCTTGAAAGAAAGAGATTAACAAAACCCCACTCAAAACAAAGCAGCTCACAAGAGACCCTGGCTGACACAACCCTCTTGATTTGTTCCCACAACTTTCTCCTGGGTTGGAGTTTCTCCTGCCAAAGCACACACCAGGGCTACCAGGAGGAGCTGCAGTGGGCTTGCAGTTGTCAGGAGACACTGCAAACAGACCCCAAACACTGGGCTGTGCTGGGGATTGGGGAGGCGTCGTCCTTCTCCTCCACGAGATTCCTGGGATTGTTCAGCAGGGAATCCCAGCCTGCATCTGAAGTGGATCCAACTCCCCCAATTCCCTGCCAGTGACCAAGGAGGACTGTCACCAGTTCTCCTCTTTTCTGCCAGCTGCACATTCAGCAAAGGTGAGATGAAGATCCTTGTCTACTTCAGTGCAAAGGTCATCATAATATTTCTAGTTTGAGAACCCAACACAAAACCAATGTGCCAGATCACATGGCTTCTCTTTAAGAAGAGAAACATTCGATATTGGCCTGAAGAAAACTCAGTGAAGAATTTGGTGGTGATGTTTTTTCCAAATCAGAATAGTTTTGCAATGGAGGCTTCAATGCCAAATATTTCAAAGCCTTTTGTTGACAACCAAGCAGAAAACTGACTCAACTCAATAGCTCAAATGACTTGACAATATTATTCAGGGAAACAATGAAGTGGAAAAAAAAAATCAAGCAATAAAAGTCCTATAATTTCAGTTGTGTGATAGGCTTAGTGGCTTGGTTGGCACGAAGAGATCAGAAAACCATCCATATCTGCATTTTTTGTTCTATAACCTAACAACCTTCAGTGTGTCTATAACAAATTTATCAACGCACACAAGAACAAACATATCTGAAGCAACACCAAAGAAAAGAAGAAAAGAAGAAAGACATCAACTGCCTTTGTTGCACTGGATCATTGCAATGGAAAATAAAAAAACTTGTTTCCCTTTAATTTACATGAAATATTTTCTGTACAGGCCTGTTAATAATTTAGCCTGATATTAAACAACAGCATTGTTCTCACTGTTTGTCTCCCTATTGTTCTGCCACTTGCAGTAATTTAAAACAACCCAGAAAAATCACAGACAGATGCATTGTGCAGAGGACAGATGTGCTGACCCACACGGCACTTTAACAGCTACGCCTGCAAAGTGTGTTTATGTTCTTTGCTTTTCACTGCACATTAAAAGAAGGTTTTCTTTAAAACACTAACTCAAGAGCTGCAAAATACATCACAGGAGTTGAAAGTGAAGGGATAACTTCTGTGTTATCTGATTCCTTTTACTGCTTATTTCTCCCCTCTTTCCCTTGGCTTCGGTGCGAGGAGCGGGTTCCATCCCGCCAGTGCACCCAGAGTAAAACTGACATTTTATGAGTGGAAACAGTCCAAGGATGGTGGCTTATGCTCTTAACATCCTGACATCTCAACCTCTGAAAGCAGCAGTGGCGCTGCTTCCAGTGGCTGCAGAACACCTTAAAAAGCAGCACAAAATGACAATGAAAATAAACTACGGTTGCAGCACTGCTGGAGTCTGGCAGCCCTTAACAAATACAGCAGCGCCTGGGTGTTAAAATACATAAATCTGTCATCATTACCAGGCTAAGGGGTCGTCATCCTATTCTCAAAATAAAAGAACTGTGCATAATCAGTAGGGCAGGGAGTTCAGAACAAAGTACGCCTTTTACAAACTCTCAACTGCTGATAGATGGATGTTTGCAAGAGACTTAATGTCTTTAACAGGGTACGTTTAAGAAGGAGTGTAGGTTTCAGAACTCCTGGGATTAGTACTTTTTTTTTCTCTTCTTTTCCAATTTTATTGCCAAGAAATGTATAATGTAAACACTCAGGTCTTCTGACTGTGAAACCCACATTATTATAAAGAAAAAAGAATCAAAGCATTCTAGCACAATGATATTACTCATCAAGGACAACACAGAATATGTCCTTCCTCTCATCAAACCAAAATAAATTGGATTTTAAAATAGGTCTGTACACTAATTTTCAGCAGTTTTGTTGATGTTTATTTTCCTTTTTTCATCTTTTTCTTAATGTGGATGCCAAAGACAGCACAGGAAAGGTAGAGAACCAGACCCTACAGGAATGTAAAAATATACCTCCTCAGCAACCATACATTTTAACAGGCAACATACCTACATGCATGGATCAAGAGGCAGCATGTGAGCAATTGGTGCTGTGTACGTGCACTTACACATAAAAAAGCAGTCTCCAAAAACAACATTCAAGCTACATGTTACAAACTGGTCCAACTTGGCGCTGTTCACTCTATAATAAATATTCTGCACTGTGCTTTAATTTACAAGTGTGCCTTTTGGGTATTTCTGAGTTAACTGATACCAAAGGGAGAATTTGGCTAAAGCCCCACTCTCTGTGGTATTTACTGGGCAAACTGAGGACAGCAGAGCTGTGTGGTGGCACAAGGGAATGGGCACAGTGCTCTGGCACAGACCTCCTGGAGACACTGTGCCCAGGAAGCTCAACACAGCTTCAGGGATCCTCTGAGTCCAGTGAGGCCACACTAACCCTTCACTCTCAGCCTTCAGCAAGAAGCAAAGGGAGGAGCACAACTTCCAAGGAAAATTTGTCAGGAATGGCTAGGACAGCAGCAGTTGTAGGAAAGCTGACAGACCCTGCAACTTGGAGAAGATAAGTCATCCTGGATGCTTGGCACGGTGGTAGATATCTAAAAGCTGCTGATACCAGGCCTGCAGTTAGCTTGATGGCTTCTCATTACTGGGGGTGCTAGTAATTAAATGACTCTTAACTACTATTCTGCAGTCACAGCAGACCTTGACTGGGAATCCAGACCACCTTTTGAGAGCCTTCCTTACACACACACACACACACACACACATCACCTGCCTGGAGCAGGACTTGCCTTGGCTTTACTCACAAACACAGCTATTTCTCAGCATTGTGGATATGCAGATGTGGACAAATCTCTGGCTGAGCACATCAGCACTGCACTGTCAACAGAGAAATTCTGCCCACTGCCTGTATGGAGGATTGCAACAAAGACAGATCTGATTAATAAAGTCAGAGGCACGAGATGTTTTTAGCCTCAGACAAACTGACAAGAAAAACCCAACATGAACACCACAAACTCGCTGGGATCAGAGGCTCTTTCTATTAATATCGTTTAACAGAAGGAAGCCATAAATTGCTCAGATCAAACATGGTTTTAACGTCAGCCTGCCTGGTATTGTGTGTTGCTTTCATTCCCAAACAATATTCATGCAGCAAGCAGAGCTGCAGCCTGCTATTTGCACGGGTGTAGCAGCCACTACACACTCCAAAGCATCTGCAAAGGATTGTGGGCTAAATGCATCCATATGTCCTGCATGCCTTGGATTTACACTGGCTGCAGCTCTGGTTTGCCACAGTCTGCCACAGGATGGAGTATGGGGGGAAATTATATATCCATACATATATGTATGGATTTCATGCTTACATCCATGGAAAAAAATCTTTTCATTTCCTTTAAATTGTGAACAGGTGTTGTCACCTTCTCAACTTGGCTTCTATGTTACAGCTTCACGAAGGGAAAAGAGAGATCTACCCAAAACAGTGAGGCTTTTGTTAGCCAGAACATGATGTATTGATAAGCATACTGTAAAGTTTGTTATAAAATCAAATGAAACTAATAAAACCAAACAAAGATCTTGTAAAAACTGTGGACATTATACAGCATTAGCACTGAGCTACATTATAGATCTGGACTTGGAAGAAACAAGACTGCTGCCCAGTTGTGGTATTTTCCAGCCTTTTACACCCATTCACCAAGATCATCAGTCAAACCACTCGGTGTTACATTTTTGATCAGTCATTTTTAGGATAGTTACAGCTAATACTGGCACTCACATCATCACCTCTTTAGAGAGCAAGCTTTTCAGGAACAAATTTTTATGGGCTGTTGTGACATCAAGTCTAGTGCAGCACTCAGCAAAATTATGAAAACTAGTGAAATTGTTTCCCTGCAGCAATCCAGCAGCAGTCAAACCTTTCCATTTTAGCGTGTTTCTTTCTCCTCCTTTCCTCTCCCAGGACAGTGGACATTTTACAGGACTCAACATGCCGAATATTGGACAGGGAGTTTGTTGGACTCTGAGTTAGATCTCTCAAATGAGGAAGAAGTGAAGAACTTCTGAAATTCAGAGGGTAGGAACACTGATTGCTTTTAGATCTTTTTTTCACATGCTTGTGCTGTCCCTGAGCAGCACCAGGCTTGGTCAGGGTGTGTATCTTTATGCCAATGCTAATAAACACTGAGAAGGAAGAGCCCTTGCTTGGGTGAGGGCATCATTAGTCAATGATGAGTCATTTCCAGTGGAAAAGGAGCTTCACTTCCAAGTGAAGAGCTTTTAGTTATGAGTTTGCACCAAAACATGAAAATACTCACATTTCACTGACTCCTCTGCTCACTGGGATCTGTTCTTACCATTTCCAGTCTCCCACAGGTTGGCATGCAGGACTCCCTCACCTGACAACACCACTAAGGCAGCTCCTGATAAGAACCAAACCCCTGCCTACATCTCCACAGAGGGTGACACAGTGGCACCTCATGTTGACAAGAAGCAATGATTCCAATGGCTGGGCCTTGGGTCCCCTTTTCTGCTCAGCTCCCAAAAGCCCAAACCAATCTGAGCTTCAATTAGCAACATAACCATTACTAAACATCAGTGGCTATGGCCAGATCCTCATCTGGTGTTAATCACCCTGCGTGTTCACAGGAGGCCACCAACATAGATCCAGCTGCCAGATTGGGGCCTTAACAAATTAAACACGAACTTTGTTACTGTTTATTGTCACAAGGAACTCTTCATTTCCATATAACGACTGACTAATCATCATTAGCCATGATTATATGCCCTGTGATTGTGTTAATGGTCCCACACTGGATGGACTGCCCTTTGCACTTCATGCTGGAGTAAATGCACTAAAGACATTTTGCTAACTCCATACCATGACCAGCACAAGCTATACCCCCATGTTCTCAAATGCAAAAACTGCATATTTTTTCCCTTTTTTTTAAAGTGTTGACTCATTTGAGTTTTTGCTTAGCATTAGCAGACCCTTGGTGCACACATTGCTGACTCAGTGTTGATTCACATCTTCTTGCTGAGCACATCACTCTCTGGTCCCTAGAGTTTATTAAGAGGCCAAAACCCAAACATAAATGAATTTGTCATGCTTTTCCAAGATGGCTGGTGGCACCTGACTCTGGGCTAGAAATGTTTTCTCAGCTTTTGCACTGTAAATGAGTTCTGAGACATGGATTGATGACTTCATTGGAGAAGTGTAATGCAAACCATGTTTTACTGTACTTGATTTTTTTTTCACACAGTATTTTCTACTACTACAAGCAGAAAAAAAGAACATATGAATAAATATCCATTCAGACACGGCCATGATTTTTTTCAGAATATTTATGCTGACTGTTTAAAAAAATGGTTATTTTAATGCAAATTTTTCACACATGCCTGTTATCAAAGAGAGCTGTCTTTGGACAAGCTGTAAAAAAGCATAAAATAGCAGCTGGCTCAGCAGGAAAAAGCTACTTTAAAGATAAATCATCTGATGTCAGGGCAGATTCTTGAAGCAATCAATTGCAACAGACTGACAGCAGACATTTAACAGCAAATTTGATTTGTCTGAAAGCGAGATGCAGCTCAAATTCTGAACAGCCCATAAGCAGTTTAGGACAACGAACTGAACTCTTCCTCCTGCCCTCTGCATCAAGACTTTACTATCCTACAGCCCAAATGGGGCCAAGTGGCTGGGTCCCTCAGAGGGCCAGGCACCAGAGGGGGATATGAACTGGACAGCTGATGGGTTCTCCACCAAAATATTCCTCCAAGAAACTTGAAGAAGCGAATAAACAACTGCAGCAGTCAGAGATATAGGACAGGAAAAAGAAATCCAGGAGAAGCTGTTTCTTGCACTTACATGTTGATTATTTTTCATGCTAAGATGCACCCAGGCAAGACGTGTCCTTGGCAATTTACAACCACCAAGCAAAGCAAGAAGATCATAGTCCCAAACCCTGCTCTTGTTGCTGGTTTTTTTTTCTTTGCTACAGAAAGCAGTTAAGAAACATGGATGCAGATGTGAAAATAGAGACAGTTTGATCTTTCATCACCTGGTTGAGCAACTGATGCAAGAAGTATTTACTGGCAGCACCTGTAGCAACAGCCCCACATGTTGTAATGCTGGCACACCTTGCAGGATTTGGCCCACAACACTTCTGCAAGTGAGAAGTCCTCTGTGTTGTGCATTAGTGAAAGAGGTCATTATGCTACAGCATAAATATTTACCTATAGTCCTTCCTACAGCTGTTCACAAACAATTTTCCCTTCAGAGAATGTCCAGACTTCTGGAACTTGGGATCCTGTTTATTATTGCAGAGAGAGTGGTAATGGAGGTCCTCCAGTACATCCGTGTTAGAATACTTTGTTTTCTAAGTTATTTATAAGTCAGGAAAAGCTCACCCATTTGGGCTAAGATTTCCCAGGGAGGGCCTGATGGCTGGAGTGTGGCTCCATGTGTGCAAACTCAGTTTCTCCAAGCTGGCCGCAGCTCGACAGAGGCTTCAGTTACAGCACCACCTGCTATTTTTTTTTTCTGCAGAACATGCCTCCCTTCAGTACACAAGGTGGACAGTTTTCAAACAAGGAGTAACGATTCAGCACTTTCTTTCTTCCTCTTTGGCCTTAAGTTTCCTTTTAGAGCACACTGGCGAGGAATTTTTTAATTATGCAGTAAAGAAACCGCAGGTTTCAACCAAGCATCTATAAATTAAATAAAGTTACTTTTCACGCCTTTAGAATTAATTCATCTGAGGAAAAAAAAGATAAGATTTCAAGGGCATTGTTGTACATATAATTCTGGGGGAGGGTACAGTGCATTTGTTTTGATGAGCTACACACAATTTTCCAAAATAAGGAACCATTGTACTTAATAACTGCAATGTAATTAAATACTGATTAAAGTTCCTCTTCCAGCATTTGTAAATCCGTCTGCAGTATAATTGGCATCCCAAATCTTGTGGTGAGCCACAAAAACTATTAAGGATAGCTAAGAGAGGAAATTGTAGTTTTGACTTATATTGGTAATCTGCTTTTACTGGCTTACATTTCATGCAGGGCAGTATTAGAGTAAGATTCCTTGGATCTTTGGGATCTAGGCCCTGCAGTCTGAGAAGATGGGGAAATAAGCAGGGCAGAAACCAATTGCTACCATCTGGGTTGGCAAAGCCTTTGTTTGAGAATGAAGATAAAAAACCTAGAATAAGAGAAGACTCACTTCCAAACGAGAAGCTAGGAAGATGCAAGATTAGGAGAAGACTTCAGGAAGTGTTATAAAGGAGGAATAGTCTTTTAGGGAGAGATTTAAGAGGTTTGGACTCAACTCTGAGCCACAGCTCCTATTTTATGTGGTCTTGGCCTAATCACCTGGTCTATCTTTATCTCAGTAACTACCTGTAAAATCACTGTAATCCATCTCATGTGCACTTTCAGACTGAGAGGTTCTCCAGCCAGACAAGCTGTAGTCCCATCTACCAGACATGCAGAGGCACACCTAATTCTGCTCTGCTCGTGCACTGAGCTGGCTGGTTGCAAGCAAGATCTGGCCTGGAAGCCACAAAGGCACATTTAAGTAGACTTATACCTCAACTATTCTATCTCACAAGAGTCCAACCAGAGAGCTCATCTCTTCCATGTCTGTTGGCCCCCACTAGTGTTGGATCCACCAACCTTTTCATTCCTTTGTACAATGTCTCAGATTTTTGCTGGTTCTCTGTACTATTATGGAATGCAGTGGCTAATAAAAGTTAAGATTAATAAGAGTTATACAGCGCTGAAAACAGGCAGAGAGGTTGGAGACTGCTGACTTTATTCACAGCTCTCTGTAGGATTTGGGTAAACCATTACTTTATTCTGCTGCAGCCTCCATCTAAATAACACAGATAGTTCCTCACTTGCCAGTGGTGTGGCAGAGCTCAGTTAGAATTATACAGCATAACTCCAAATCCTTTCAATAAGCTACTGAATATTTTCCAGATATTGTTGATTGAATTTCCAGAATGCTCTCATGTCAATATGAATTATATTCTTTCCAGTCCTAGGGTTTCATGCACCATTTAATGCTATTCTAGATCTAATATCTTAACCACCTTGCCCATGTCTGGCACCTGTGAGGTTTTACATGTTTGGTGTTAGCAGTAAAGCTGAAATAAGAGGGGTTTTTCTCCTTTGAAGAAGTGGGAAAATAGAGAGGCCATATGGTTCAAAAAGCCACTCTGCCTAATGAAGTTTGTGCTTTCCAGAGCACAAACAAAACAGCTCCATCAATTTGATCTTCCTCGTCAAAACTGACATGCAGTTGGTTTTAAAACACTGCCTCCTTCTCGAAAACCAACAAGGGATTGATTTTCTCTTAACCAAAAGTAGTTTCACCAAGATGAACATGAGCATCTGGTCAACGCATTAAATGTCTGTGTCCTTTGAAAGAGTAAGTCAGTGATACCTTGTGTTTACTTGCAGAGCTTGACAAGAAAGACACAAGGGGAACATTTGTTTTCAGAGGAAACTGCTCTAGTGAAAAGCAGTTGGTTTGAAACGCTACATGAACACAACTGCACCTCTGGAGACAGGGGACATAAGTAATCCATCAAAAATGGTCTGAGCAAGAAGAATGCACAAGGGCACACTGTAAGATGAGAAAAGAAGGTGCAAAATAGTCTAAGAAGTGCTGGGTTTAGCCACTATTTACAACAAGGGTGCATGGAAATGAATGCTACCTCAGCCCATATGTCTGACACAGGTTTAGATAAAAGTTACCCTTTTCTTGGCACATGGTGATCAATATTTGTTTGCATAGGATTCAATCTCACACTCACAGAGGCCACTGTGAGCTTGCCATTTCCTTCCACAGATGCCTGATGAGGGTCTAAATAACTAGTGTTTGTGCCCAGGGTTTTTCAGTGCCAAATATAATGAACACTATTGTTCTCAACACAATTATATTTGATAATCCAATTTCCCCAAGCAACTGAATTGGATTTTTTGTCTCAATCTTTCCTGAATTCTAGTTCAACTTTTACCCTGTGCCTCCTGGCTTTTTGCCTTCATTTGCTTCTGGTGTGCTACCAAGAGTAGGCAGAGACTTCTTTGACTTATAGATACCTTGATGTCTCTCTGCCCTGGAATAATGGGATCTGGCTTGAGCTTCAGGATACTGGATGGCACAGAAGATCAAAAAGTTTGGCAACCTCCACGTGCTGCAAAAGTGCAAATTGGACTGAAGCAGGCTCCTATAGCATTCCTTTCTCCACAGCAAAGAGTCTGGAAGGTGCATCCAAAAGGAGTCTGTATAGACCTGACTCTCTAAAACTATTTCCACTTCACTCTGTCTGTTCAGTGTAGCACAGAAATGGATGAATGGGGTTAAGAAAGAGGTGAATGAAGAAAACCAAATCCTCAAACTATCTAAACTGTAAGATGACTTTTGCAGCTCTATCCCACTGATGCTACAGGAGTCACCCGAGGGCTTCCCTCACAGAAGCATCTCTTTCCAGATAAGGTATTTCCATTCTGGTCCCTTTTCTATACTGGCTGTGCATTCTCCAAGAATCACCTTCTTATCGGGTGATAATCCTCCACCAAGCAGCACCAAGTGTTTGCTACATGCCTCAAGTCCACAGCAGCCCTCCTACTGCAACGGGGTAAAAATGAGAAACAGATCAAAAAGCAGGCCAAGAGCCAACCAGCAGGCAGCTGGAAACTGCCCTAAACTCTGTCCTCACTTCCACCATCTCAGAGAAACAGAACTTCATAGACCAGATGCTTGGGATGCTGATCAGGCAAAGGGTGAGCAACGTATCTGATCTGACCCCTGCTTTGTAATTCTCCCCTTGGCTCCCTCAGCACCCTGTAGCTCACTGATTTTCACCCAGCTCTTACCCTTCTCACAGCCAAGCACCAATGAGCACATTTCTGTGGCAGCTGCTGCAGAGGAATCTCTGATTACCCAGAGAAGTCTCTTCAGGAGTCCTTGGGAATGCTCAGCCCAGCAAGTGACCCCAAAATCTCATTGCTGGGGCAAGCAAGCCCTTTGAAAACGGCCAAAAGCATTGTCAGTGAACCCATGGTCACTGAGACAGCATCTGAAGCTTTTTTAATCCTGCCTCCATCAAGAGGATTTCTCAGGAGCTGAGCATCCCTGGGTTACATGCCAGCTCGGAGCTTTGTTTCAACCCAAATATTATTGTTCTTGAAGACACCATGCTTTGCAACAGCTCAGCACATGGATCTCTCCGCTGTGCATTTTCATATGGGTGCTTCAACATTTGTTTTGAGAGCTATCCTGTTCCAACAGCAAACATAAAGATCAGTGTGACCTCTCCTTATCTCACAGCCTTTCCTGTGTGGAATTCATTGTGATCTGGACCCCAGTGGCCATTGCATCATTTCTGTTTATGTGTAACCTTTGGCACCCTGCAATCTTATCTGCCTGCAGCCGGCTGCAGCAGAAGATGTGCAGCAGCACAGCCAGCTCTGGCAATCCTCAAACACTGGAAGGGGCCAGCTAAGAGTGGAGGTCAGTGAATGATTAGCAAAGCAAACCTGCAATCTCTGACAGCTACAGGAGATCAGCTCCCTCTCTGTGGCCCCAGGGCAGGTGAGGCCTGGCTCTGCTCCAGCCCTACTCACCGATGACGATGAGGGTGTAGTTCACGTTGGTGCTGCCGAAGCCATTGGTGGCCTTGCAGATGTAGGTCCCTGCATCTTCACTCTCCACCTCCTTGATCTTCAGCCCTTGCTGGAGGATTCGGAACCTCGTCCAGCCACTGTGGATTGTCCGTCCATCCTTCATCCACATGGTGAGGGGTGGGGGGTCGCCTTCCACCGGGCACAGGAGCTTGATGGTCCTGCCCAGCCTCACAGACTGGCGGTGAATCACTTTATCAGCGATCCTGGGGGGGCCTGGGAAAAGAACAGAGAGAGGAAGAGCTGTTACGACTTTTTCCAGTGACACAGCACTGATTCAAAGCCGAGTCATCAAACTGGACATTACACTGACTGCTGCACAAAATGAAAGGTGCTTTCCAAAAATCAGTTACAACCAAGGCTGAAAATGTAGGCAATTACAGAGGGATACAGCAACAGAGATCTTTCTTTTTCAGAGATGAGCCTTGCCATCAGCAGCAGCTCAAGCTAACCCACCAGGGAAGCTTGGTTCTGAGGCTCTGTTGCTTTTCCCAAATTTCCAGCATTTCCCTGTCACAAGAAGGAGACCAATACACAAACTGTTCTGCTGTATTTGGTAAAGAAACTGTAGTTGTTTTAAACTTAACACCTATTCTGAAGGCAAAATTAGTAACAGGAGTGGCACTTACAACAAAACACTGGCCCTCTCCCCAAATGTTTTAATCCTTTCATGTTGTATGTACAGTAATTCCCTTTAATAGTCACCAGATGGGCTTTATCTGAGACACATAAGCCTGCAGTTGTTGAACACAGAACATTCATTGGGTAGTGCTTCAATGAAAGATACAGCTTAGCCTGACATGTTAACATTGTTTATAGACCAACAGAGAATGTTTTTATAAATTTCCTTAGAAACCCTGCTGGTTTGACCCACCTGACAAATATTTGCTCTTTGTAAAAGGTGATAATTTCATACAAAACAGAGTGTCCCTGGAATGCCAGAGTGAACACACTGTTTGCCACATGATAACAGGATGCACTTGGACAGGTCAACTATCAGAAGAAAAGAAGTGATAAAGATTCCAACAGTGGGAATGGTCCCATAGCTGAATTCCAACCGGAATTCCTTCCCAAGGATATGAAAATTTGAAACAGAGAGTCTTTTTCCTGCATCCGCCTTTTCTGTCTTTTCATTAATTGCACAAGTTCTCCACACAGATTGCAATAGCAGTGCTCTTCCCAGAATAGTCTATTAATGGGTGTGATAATAAGTGCCCTGTTCTTGCATAAGGACAAAATGTTTTGCTAAGAATCGCTGTTGCTGAGTTGCACCCAAAACCCACAAGATGTTTGTGGGATTTGGAACTGTTCCCTCATATTTTACTCCTGTTCCTAGTGTTTTGCAGGATTGGACCCACAGGGGATAAACTACAGAGCTCATATTTGCACTTCCTCATGATTAATTCCTATTATTTCAAAGTCTGCCTGATTTTTCCCCAGCATGACTAAGGCAGTACATACAGTCCAACTCATGAATGACTCCAGAGCTACTGCTGCAGTTACTCATGTTGAATCACACCCATGAATTTTGCAGCTTTGCTGTTGAACAGAAATGTTGCTGAAGCTGTGAACAGTGGTGAACTAGCTTGAAACTTATAAAAGAGTTTAACTAAGAGCTTGTTTAAATCAATGGGTCTTATACACACTCAGATTCTGATGAACTTCTAATGACCCGAAGTGGGGACCTGGAGAGCACTTATTCTGAAAAAGTCAGAGATAACAAAGATAACAAAGATAACAAAGGAGGCAAACATAACACCCACCCCTTCACATCTTTTGCAGTCACCTGTGAGACAGCATCTCAGAGGCAATGATATCCTCCCATACTCCAAGGGAACTGGCAAAATACCATGAGAAATCCTGCCTGTCCAGGTGTTTCTAAAATTCCAAACCACCCTTAGTTCTTCACCTTGTGAGATTTCCAACCACCTCTGTGGATGGAGAGATAACCCCAAAACCTTTTGAATGCTGGTCTAACACAAGCTGCATTGCTGAATCTTTTAAAGTGAAAATCCACCCATGAAGAGGGACTGCTTGTGTTGACTTTGATAAGGCAAAATTCACAAACACTGGGTGAGAATCCAGCCCCAAATTCTGGTACTTTTCTCTACATGGTGCCCTCACTCAGTGCAAAGGAGCTGAAATGCCCTGACAAGTCCACAGACTTGTTGAAATTCTGGGTTGGCCCTTGGAGAGGTCCTTTCTGACCCAGAGCCCTATCAAACCAAGTCAAACTTCAAAAGTAGCTTCACTGCAACCTGCTTGTGAGACAGGATACTACTTCATGCATATTCAAATGACAAAAACAGATCTATAATTAGTGCTGGGGAAAAAATGTTTGGTGCAGGGCAAGCAGGGACAGTGGAGAGAGAGCACCCTCCTCCCAACTTGGAAGCCTGCTGTAGGCTCCTTCAAAATCCCTTTCCTTCCGACATTCATGTTGACTCCTGATGAATTTTGAGACCTGGAGGAATCAGATAGTTTCCCAGTCACGTCATGTGCTTCTCTGGGGCAGGCTGCACAAGCGGAGCTCCTGATGGCACCAGAGTTGCCTCTGGATCTGTCACATGTTTGGGTCAGTGGTAAGCTTGGTCCTCCTAAATGCCATTTTCCTTTGACTGACCTTTCGTTCTGAGGAATTGTTGGATCAGCCCCTGTCACAGGATCTATCCGCAGACCTTTATGACATTTAGAAAAGGGGGCATTTCTTAGAGCCATTCTGCCTAAAAACATTAGTGCAGCTCTTCATTAGCTCCTCCAGCAGCTTTCTCAGGAACAGGAAAAAAAGTCTCCCCTCACTTTTTTTCCTGCTTTGAATTTTGCCAGATACAGCATGCACTTCTCAGTAGTGTACAGCCCTAGGACAAAGATGATGAGGCCTTGTTTCTGTTTATTTAGTGCTGTAAATATTTTCATTTTATTACCTATCATCTTTGCAGTAATTACTTTCTGCTCAAGTAGTACACTCTGGAATGAGTATTTTGATGTAAATATCAAGCACCGTGATAATTATTACAATATTGCAATTTACTACTGTGTTTACAAATAACCACAATATAATTCAGCACTTTCATATAAGCCAGAGGCTTCAGAAGCCCTGGCAAGCCAATGGTAGCTGGACCTCCTGAAGCTAGGCTACATCAAGAATAAAATGTTGATATCATCATGAATGTCTGTCTCTCTTTCTCATGTACAGGCATTCCCTGGGTCTTATTTCACCACATATCTGTAGAGCCCTGCCTTGGGACTGCAAGAGTGATGGATGAATGCTTTCCCAGTCAAGACACACTTTGGCACATCTTGCCACTCTGCACTACCAGAGGCATCGGGGAGGCAGCAGAGACGGGTGTGTTTTGCTAAAAGGCCCTTCTCCAATATCCCCTGGGCAGTGGGTGCTACTGACACAGAGCAGCCTCACAAACTATCCAGACAAAAGCATCTTCCCCCTCTGAATCCAGATATTAAGTTGCTCAGCACCGCTCAGGTTCTGCTGGAGATTAATGTCCAGGGTTTCTCTACAGCAGTTCCATCTCCTGCTACATGAACAGAGCAAAAAGATGTAGTAAAAACACACTGAGCCCACCAATTTCCCATGTGCAACACTGAAAGGAGCTCCCCACTTCCAGAAATGGCCCATAATATGCCAGGGGGTGGCCAGGAGAGCAGAGTGCCCAGTTAGCCCTCCCAAGGCGCTGATTTGGGAGTGTCCCTGGTGTCTGACCCTGCAGGGCTGGGGCACGTGTGTGCTCACAGCTGAGTGTGGCAGCGTGGGAGCAGAGCCCAGGACACAGGCCCTGCAGGCTGGATACATTTCTACAGCTGCTTAGCGAGGCAAAATCCCAGGAAAGCACCTGCTGCTTCACCTACAGCTGCCAGGGAGGTAAAAACAGGCTGAACCCTGGCTGTAGTCACTGACTTCCCATCCCTCGCTGCTGCCAGAGTCTGTCCTGTGCTAGTCTAACACAGCATTAAAAGGCAGATGAAATTACTCCTGGAGCAGCCAGTGTCAAGATCTCTGCTGTCCTGGGCTCCAGCTTTGTGTTGTGTGTGAGCAGGAATGATCTAATTGAGTGCAATACCCTACGGCTGCTCACTACAGAGCTGCTCCTGCCTTGTTTGTGGGCAGGGCAATACCCCAAGAACCGGAGAGCAACGGCATAAGGGATTGTTCTGAAACCTGAAAACATTTTGTGAAACCAGACTGTTAAAATAGTGACTTCATGTATTTACCAATATCAAATTAATGCAATATATACCATCTCTCTGGCTAGGGGGGACTCCTGTGAACTGCCATGTGCCTGCAGTCAGAGGCCAAAGATCCAACTGGATTCTCCCAAGGCAGAGCTAAGCAAGGGCCCTCTGGCCCTGAGTGTAAACCCTGGGGGAGTCCCTACAGGGCACTCCCCCCGATTCCTTAGTCATTAGGTAGTGATTCTTGGCAACATCAGCCTTTTTCAAATGCTGAGAATCTCCAATCTGTGATGCTTCTGGACACAGAAATTACTTCCCGCAGTATTTTTTCATCAGACATAGGAGAAGGGGTTAAAAACAAGGCCCTAGGTACATATTCCATCCAAATTACTGACACAGATTTTTATGCATTTTTGTAGTCAGGAAGGGAGGGGGAACTCTTGCATTTTTCCACCAGGCAAGGACAGCTCTCTGTGGCCACAGGGCACTGCTTTTAAGCCCCACCATGGTGGAGAGGGCGCAGCTGGTTCCACAGCCTGTCTGAACAGAGGAGCTCTCTCAGGAAGTTAAGCCCCACCTCAACACAAGCCCAGTGGGGCAGGTTTTCTTCAGCCCCCCTTGTCCTCAACCCAATAATATGAGAAAATAATTTCTTAATACTGTGGCTGAGGGAGAAGGGTGAGACTCGACATCTGCGGATGTGACTTGGGAAGAAGTGATGAGAATGCAGCTGCCTCCCCCCATGCTTCGTTGTTATTCTTTCTCCAAATACAAACTAAATATAACTTTGCTCCATAACATTCAAATCATTTTAGTTACTAGCAGGGATCATGCCTGGAGTTCCAAGGGCCAGGGTGCAATCAGGCTTAAAATATAAATTAAATAATTCAGAACCTACATTTTCCACCAAGTTATTTTCTTGCTTGTAGTTTCCCCATTTGCAAACACATATAAACACATCCAGAAAGAAACCAAAAAGCCCAGCCAGATACCAGGTTTTCTGTTCAAGATCATATAAACCCAGTCAAACATTAACAAGGAAATGCCATGATCACCTCATTTGTTTTAAATATTTCTGCTCATATACATGCAGACAAGTGTGCAGATTTATTTGCCTCATTTACGAATACAAGCAACTGGAATCTCCATTCTGTTCCATTATATAAAAGACAGACCCTACACCTGTCTTACTGAACAGCTGGGCAATTTTCAATTTATATCCACTATCCTACACCACAGAAAAGCCCCACTTGCTGCTCTGCTGCTGACACTGCTTTACTAGCATTCCTGCTCTCCTCCTCAGTGCCTTGGGAAGGGACAGTGGTTGCCATTTCTTGGCAAAAGGAATTATGTAAAACCCAAGAAAGCCTCTTTGCTTTAGCAAATAGCTATTTCCAGGAAGCAGAAAAAACAATTTCTAGAAGTGTATTTAAGACACAAGAGTGGGATAGCCTGGAGCTTCCTGTCCATATTTCTCACAGTCAAAAACACACACACACACACATGTAATTATATTTTCCTGGACTGCATTGCAAAGTTCATGCACTCATTCAACTCATACATGTAGTAAACATGATTTACAGCTCGTGTGAAAACCCTCTAGATATATGGTGTTTTGATAGTGACTCAAACCTAGCACTATAATTTAGCAACACCTAGCAGTGAAAGCTAAATGATTTCCCACTCCACATTCCCAACTTTCCATGAACCTCTTTTTACTGCTAACCTGGGGAGGAGATACTGCTTCTACAATTGTTTGGACTTAGCCTTGCTACTCCTTCAACCAAACTGCACACTAACATCAAGCCTCACATATGGTGAACGCACCAGCACTGACCCACGTCCTATGAGACCATTTGCCATCATACAGTTCAAAGTGAACTTTATTAACACATTAAACATAATTACAAAGAGGAAATTCCAAGGAAGGTCAACAAGCCTGGACAGCTTCTTGGAATGGAAAGTAATTTATAATATCCACATACTGTATTGTAAAGTTTATAAAGAAGTTAAATAAGTTTTAAGAGCCCCATGGGTTACGTATATTTTATTATTTAATACCAAACACATTCACTTTCCATGTAGATAAGATTTCTTTTGAAGTGCTGTGTTAACAAATTAGCAAAGTCATTTACGATGAAGCACCCAAACAACCCATCAACACATGGAAGTAGCATGAGGGGCTGGGGTACCACAGATAGTGTGTGTCCTGTGAGGGGAGCACAGCTAAGCACAGCAATCTTTCATTACAACAGTGAGATGAAGAAACTGGACAAAGGTCACCAAAAAACTGCTCATTTGGTATGAACACAATCTCCTATACCAAAACTTGAGGCAACCCTTGGCCTTCATCATACTCATCACTGCAAAACCTGAGCTTCCAAAGTCTTTACTGCCAGGGTGGTTCACAGCAAAATGGATTTCCTTTTCCTTTCCTATGCTTCAATATGTACACAGGCACAGGAAAGGATCACCTAAAAGCCATGTTTGAAACATCCATCCAGAGTTGCCTAACTTGGGGTATCTGCTGCTACAAAGCTGGGCTGGACAACTCCTGCTTGCAGAAGGAGTTTAACCTTTTCTACAACAGTTTAATCAGCTCTGCAAGACCAACATGAGGATTATGCCCTCACACTCTCTGCATATTGTTATTACCATTATTTGTATTGGCATTCAGGCTGTAATGATGGATCAACAGACAGAGACCTTGCTCTGCTAGGACAAACTCTACCAAGGACTAAGTACCACAGGGAAGGCTTTAAAAGCAATGATGGGAACAATTTCAATCAACACATGTAGGTGTTCCTGAAAGAGAGGAACTCTTGGCTCTCTGTACAGTTGGAAGCCATTACATGGAGAGCAGAACTGATAAAAAAGCTTTTTGAGAGATAAAAGGATGAATGTGTTGCCCATTTATCCCATTAACTAATGGAATAAGTAGTTCAAAGGACTGGTGAATCCCACATTTTTTCATATTTTCAAAACAAAACAGTCTGCATTTCCAAAAGGTATGTGTTAGCCAAGTAAAGTAGGGGTCAGTATGGGGGTAACTGGTCCAAATGCTTTGGTATGTGACATGAGAAGATCAGATTAGATGAGCTAATGGGTCCTTCTTGGCTGGAAAACATAGGCGCCCACAGACAAAAACAATGCTTATCAAAAACAATCAAAAGATTAAAGAAAAAACCAACAGCATCTCTGTAGAACAAAGACACTGAGTGAGGAACACAAAAACACCACAAGTATTTGCTGACCAGCCCCAATGGCTGATCAGGCTTCGATTTGGAAATCGTGAACTGTTTGCAGGAGCAAGCTCCAGGCTTGGGCTGCATGGCTCAGCTCAACAACCTGATGGAGAAAACAGCTTCACAGATCCATTTCACAGCAAGTGAAGTGCCCTATTTTCTATTTCTTCCCTACCTCTGTGGTAGGAGTTGCTTTCCTGATGAAGTGGATATTTATTGATAGCACAAGAAGTGCCTGCCATATTTTTACATGAGTAATAACTAGTCCCTTGGGTGAAGCTTGCCAGTAAATTTCCTACTCTAGATGCTCCAAACCTAAGAAAAATAGAATATCTGGGAACATGTTCCATTTAATTAAGTGCCCTGCATACACATTTCACTGACATTTAATAAAATAGTTATTGTATGTTAAACAATTGGCACTTGATTATTGCTTAGATTTATTGCAGTTAAACAACAGTAGATGAGATACATATCTCTTACGTGGTTTCTAAATCCTTTGAGCATATGTTTTCAATAATCAGTTGGTATTTATTTAACATGAAATTACCATCTTATTAAATTAAATGTGCATGGGTGACATTCAATTTCAATTGTTGCCGAACATTTTTTCAGCAGCAAAAATCAGTAACTTTATCCCTTAGGTTTTGAGGTAGCAAATGCAAAGGAGAGTTAGGATTACTTCAAATTACTTTTGAAGAAACAGACTTCATATGCTGGAAAGTTTCTAGTGTGGAAGAAAGATATTATTTATTGTTTCTCAAGTGCTGCCAGTAGGCTTAGTGTGGGCCAAAGGAGAGGACTAATATTTCTACTCAAATGCTAAAATTATACTGACAGCTCAGTATGCAGCTCAATGGATAGCCACAAAACCTTTTTTAGAGAAGAGATTAGTACAACAAAGGTGTGTTGCCACACACACCCACACAGTCTACCTCTTTCATTCCCATTCAAAAAGGCAAGCCCATCTAAATAATGGCATACCTAATTTGTTGGGCACTTTTTCAAAAGAAATGGCTTTAAAACATTATCAAGGTTTTAAAACTAGAAGACTTTTTATTTGGTTGGGGTATTTTGTTTTTGTTTTTTTCTTTTTTTAATTTTAACCTTCTGTTTCCAGGAAGGATAAACTGACTAATTCTGGAAGAAAGCTAGAAATGCTCTGGCTTGAGGGAGGATCCAGAACCCAACTGAAATTCCATAGCCCAGATCCGCTCTCTCCAAACCCAACCCAAACCTCCACCATCTCCACCACAGGTCACAGAGGCACCATTCTTGCCAACACAAGGCATTTGTCTGCTTCCTATAATGTCTGGGAAACAGTGCAGTCAGGCAGCCCTGAATTACCTTCTGGGGTGGGTCTACCCAAATTTTAACATAAATATCATTGTACCATGCCTTTCCAGCAGTTTCCCAACCATAAAAATCCTGCTTCACAAACCCAGTGGATTTTCCAGCCAAACTGCCCACATCTCCAAGACTTTCACTAAAACAAACCACTCTGCAAGCCTCAGTTTAATTCACTTTTTTTTGTCAACTCTCCCCTTTTTTGTGTAAACTCCCCTTCAAGCCACCAATACCAACCACATTCCAAATCCCAAGGCTCCAAAGATAGGTGTTTACTTCTGAGCCAACCTGCTCTGAATTTTGTCCCCTTCTTTGTCCCCTCTCCCTGCATGCAGCATTTTGTCACCCAGCCATTGTATCTGAACAGCTCCTAGAAAATAGGATGCCCAAGTTCACGTTTGGTGACACAGGTTTCCCTTGAACTTTGGTAGTCAATATTTAACCCAGTCTGAGCACTGTGCAGGGTTTAATAATTAATTAGACATTTCCCTTATAGACAGGCGTTTGTGTGAGCATTGTGCAAGCAGGAAATTGTAAGTGTCATTGTTTATGTCTGCAGGAAAACAGAAACCACGATGGTTGACTCCGTGCCATACGTGGGAATGATGGGAACACAGACCTATAAGTAGCTGGTTTGCCTTCCTGCTAGTCCACAGCAGCAAGTTTTCAGCCACAGACTGACACAGGAGCCTTTTAATTTATATCCAAGGATTTGGGTTTCCTCAAAATATTCCTAAAAATCTTTTTTACCAGAATTTGCTCTAAGAGATGAAAGTGGAGAAGACTTTAAACTCTTCCAACCTAAGCTGGTTCCTACTGGCCTTTCCCAATAGCCAGGATGGAAAAAGTGTGATTAATGCACTAAAGACTCAGAAAAAAACATCTTCACCATTCACTCTCAATCATGAGACACTGCCAAAATATCCCTTCTGCTGTTGGGCAATCAGTGGCAGTGCCCTGCATGGCGAGGCTGCTCTCAGCCCTCCCTTTCCTCTGCCCTCGTCTCTGGGGGCTTCTATGTTTGGTCACCACAAAAGCGTGGTAACAACTGTTTGATGGTGACCACAAAGAGATAAACATTGAGGTATTTAAGAACTGGAGATATTTTCAGAGGCTTCTCTAGAACAGAAAGCATTTCCAGCTGAATGGCCGCATAGCAGGCTTGATATGGAGCCTTTGGCAGAACTGTTTTTCTGTAAGAAAAATTACATTTTTGTCAATAATCAAGACTTTACCCAATTTTCTCTTTCAAAGAGTTTTGCCTGGTTTTCTCCCCTTTTCATCTTAAGAAATATTTTGTGTAATAATTCTGGCAAATCAAAATAAAACACATGAAAACAAAAAAGTTGTGATTTCAAAAGGATATTGATTAAGCAGTGGTAATATTTTTAAATTGGTTGTTGTATTCCTAAAATATGAAAATAGTTTTGATTTTGGACAGTAATAAACTAAAATATATTTTCAGATATATGTGTGTGTGTGTATGTATATTTACATACTTAGCTTGTCTTGCTCTAGAAGAAAATTTATAAGTAAAAAACGCATCTTCCTCCAAAAGAAAAATTCAACACAACTTCTAAGACTGCAGCATTTTAAAATTCTGCCTGAAACCATTCACTGTTGCCCTACCAAAACCTCCAATTCATGATAGGTGTGATGAGAGCTGGCTCTTTCTCTCTGAATTAAATTCTCATCATAAAGGTCTATCTTACATACCTCAGTGTTGTAACCTGGACCAGAGACATTGTATAAAATGAATTTTTTGATCTTCACCACCAATAATACTTTGCTTCGCTGAGGCTGTTTTGGTGCACATGGACTGAGTTGCTCTTGTATGAAACTGAGCTGCAAGGGGCACTCAGTTCTCAGGACCAGACTAAAGCTATTCTGAAGTGAAACACTCCTCTAAAATGGGGGTGCCACATCCTCAAGACCAAATGCTTTGCTTTATACATCAATCCTACCAAACCCCACCAGCTGCTAGTGCAGACACACTCAGTATTTGCTACCCGGCTCCCTGGCAAAACAAAAGCAGGAGCTGTGCTCGGGTATTTCCACTAATGAGTACTCAAATCTACGTGACCAGACTGGAGCTCATCCAGAATAAACTCCCAAAATGCCTTTAGTGTGAACATCAGCTCCTCAGCACCAAATATTTCACTTTCAAGATTTGTTCCTGTTGTGACATTCTAAAGTCTAACTTACACACACTTGTACATCTCTTGCAGGAGGGGAAAATACTTGAATGCACTTTTAACACAAAGTTTTCACAAAGTTCATTTATTGAAAACTTACATTTAAACTCAAGAAAAACCAAGTCTCTTGCACAGACAAACTATCACTGAATTCTTACAGCATTCCCATCTGGTTTCTGCCCTTCAGACACTGAAGCACACACTACCTGATCCAAAAACATGGGATACTCTTGCCTGGACAGAGGCAAGTGCAGCTTTCTGCAGCCTGCCTGCACCTGGGAGAGCTTCAAATGGACCCACTTCCTCTGCTTCTCCTCTTGTTTGCTCAGAACAACACAATTAGTGCACTCTTACCTGGCTTAATTAGTTTGTCTATCAGGAGAGAGTGAAAACTTGTTGCTCTGTCAGACTTACTATGTCCAACTGCACCACCTAGGATTGCCAGAGGCTGTGCTGTGAAGTCCTGGGACTGTTCAGCTTCTAAAATCAGATAAAATTTGGTTTGCATTTAATCTAGTATGTCCAAAGGTTTGCTGCACCCCTTGCTGTTCAAAAGCTGCTTCACATCCCCTATAGGAAGGTACTCCTCTTATACCTCTACTGCACACCAGTGGGGCACGTGTCAGGATGAAAGGTATTAGCACACCAGCACGAGCAGTGGGTATTTTCTGCCAATATTGAACCACTGAAACCAGATATTTAAAATATAAATCCATTTAGATTCCCCAGACTATCCAAAGGATTTGGAAATACTTCTCCTTTGCTGAAGATACCACACTGCCTGCCTTTTATGCCTGTATATCTGCATCAACAGCAAGATGGTGCTAATTATTATTTGATACACAAGCAAACTACCAACTCCCTGTACTTAGCACAGCCTGCTGCTTTATGTGAGCTGCCCAAACTTCAGCTACAGGGACACACAGGAGTTTTGCTGCCATCGATTGCTCCGTGATTTCAAGTGACGCCGTTCAGCTGGCGGGCTGCGCGCTGGAATGTAACATCATAACCAGCAGGTAGATAGAGCCACTGGAATATCAATTAAAGTGCAATCCTATTACCTCAGTGTCTGGTAATGTGCAGTCCCAGCTACCCTCCTGCAAGTGGAAGGGGGAGAAACCTGGAGAGCACAGGCGCTCTCTAGGAAAAGCTGTGCACGGAGAAATATTGTCTGCTGGCGTGACTGCAGAGCTGCCCCATCCCATGGCGCACGTGCGGGTACCGGCACACGCACAGCGCCTCAGCTGTCAGCAGGAATTCCTGGCTGCACACTGGAGTGCTGCCACAGCCTGTCTGCCCAGCCTGCCCCAGCCAATGCACATCTGAGCAGCCTGTCCACTCACATAAACATTTCTGAGCTTCCCGGTTCATGGAAATAGGTTTTACTGTTGAAGTGACTTGAACTTGTTCTTGGGGAAAGCCACGTCAGGAATCACTCCATGCTGGTCACTGGCATTTCTGAGCAAGGAGTTGAGAGGTCAAAACCCAAGGTCAGAGAACAGCAGACACGATCCCTTGCTGTACCTGATGCTGGAGAAATCAGCACATTCCCAATCAGACGCTAATCCCCTAATCTTTATTGCATGTAAATTCCAATCCCTTCCCAATGTCTGTGCCATGGTATTCTCCAATCTGCTTACGGTGAAACCCCATTGGAAGACTCATCGATAAAAGATGGAAATGTGTAAAATCGATTTTCAGTATATCACAAACAGCGCCGCAAACCCCTCGAGGGATCAAAGAACCGCCATCAAATAGCAACAAATAGAGGGCTGTTAAAGACACTTCTTATCTAATAGTGGATGTGACTATTTGACAAAAGACAAAATTCACTTCCGAAGGGAGAACAGTGCTGCATTGTTTTACAGACAGTAAAGGATCAGTTCGTGACTAGGGCAGAACAGGCAATGTAAGAAAGGTCGTCATTTAAGGCCAAGCTGTAAAAGTGTGAGGGCAGAAGACAAGAGGGACTAGATGCACTCTGACTCTCAATTTATTCAGCCAACAATCTCAGCTTTACTTCCAGAAGGTACAGCAGGAGCACTGTTGGCATGGAACAGCTGGTCAACGAATTTGTCATTTAGCATTTATCTTGATATGAAGCAATAAACATTGGCTGAGGAAAATGCTTCAACTTTTGGTCCTGAGCTCAGTCAAGCTTTGCCTGAAATGGCTCCACCAGTAGGGTCCAGAGCTTTGGCCCACTGGGAACAGCCTGGACTCCATTATTGTAAATACAGTGGGTTTTGGTGTTGAAAACAATGTAAATTCAATAATGCTTCTAAAAAATGAAATACCTTGGCAGGATCTCACTCTCCATGTCACTGTCCTATGGTGAGTATAAGGGAAACAAAGCCTCCTTCATGTAATTCACCAGAAGACAAATACTGAATTAGAAGAAAGCAGAGGCCAATCCAACTCCTGTGTTTCATCCATTGAGGGGAGTTCCCCAGAATTCACAATTTTATTTTTTAAATTGAGTGATATTAGGTGCTTGTTTCTTACTGTCTCTTTTCAGAGGGCATACTCCTGAAGGAGAATCTCCTGTTTATTTAAACATGAAAGGAAATTTGTGACTTTTGTGATCGTAGGGAACCGCTAAATGCTCTGAAAACAGGAAGCAAATAAATAAAATCCAATTTGTTGTAACATTCAAGCTGTTTCAGCCAGAGTGATCGTTTTTGTGGGGTTTGACCCAGCAGTGTTGAACACGCAGGATTAGTAATGTGAGTGTTTCCCACGGATGTGTCCCACATGATTTATTTAAGCATCTTTATGACATGAATTAACAAAAGGCTGCACTGGCTGTGGGATCCAATAGCTGTAGGATCTGAAATTGCTTATGCTCCATTCACCATACAGGAGATTATAAGCAGGTGTCTCTCCTAGAGAAACTGGTACATTACAATCAACAGGAAGCTGGCTCATACTCCCAGATGTTTGTCATTATGGGAAGCAGGGAGATGTTAGGGTCAATAAAACCACACTGCTACTCTTGCAGCACCTACAGTCCAGGAGGGACTTCAGTAGCTCAGCTCTGCCATTGATAAAAGTTTTACAAGACCTCTGCTCCAAACAGCCCTGAAATCAAAGGTCTGTTTACTTAGCCTTTGCTTGCAGGGCTTTAGGATAGTGCAAGGAAGATCAAAGCAGGGACCTCGTTTAACATGTCCAAGTACACAACCAGCAAGTCTGTTTATGTTGGATTCCTACACACTGAGAGTGCTGCTGTCTGTCAACACTTCAGGCTCATTTTCAGCAATATTGGGTGAGGAGGGAAATATTCAGAAAGACCCCACAGATTTTGGTCCTGCTGAAACAGAAGTGAAAGTCAGAGCAGGGAGATCTGCTTGCAACTGTGACTACCAAGGTCAAACACAAACTCCTTGCAGGGAAAAGGAAACCTGCACGGGTCAGAGACCTCTGGTCTCTGCTGAAGTGCCACACCATAAAAATGCAGCTAAAGCCTGCATGAAGAGCTGGAAAAGAATTTTGGTTCTCTATAATTTGGTTCTGTATTCTTTTTTAATGCCAGTACAGAACAAGACTTGGTTTGGCACTGGTAAGGGATGACACCCTGAGCAGCTCATGCACAGAAAGGTGCAACAGCCACCAGCAATTCACATCTCCCACTGATACCTGTCCAACCCCACGCTGGGGATGGGGCAGTTTGCAATGACAGGCAACTTATTAACAAAGATTAGTTTCCAATGGCCCTACATTCTGTGGAGCTATTTCCCAGGTCTATTAGGGGGCAAGAATCTGATGACATCTCCATTTATTTATTTGCTTGCATTAATGTCTCTCTATTTAGAAAATTCATCCATATATTTATTGAAGGCTGAAGACTTGCAATGGCCTTTGCCTCAAGCGTGGTGGCAGTGGGATGTAGCACTATTACAATTTATATCCCCTCTACATGACTTCCCATTTTCACAAAGTTTGAACTTAGTATCTCTCACATCACTCCTTCTCAAACAATGTGTGTAAAATTGGCTTATAGGCTTAAAAGCCACTGGAAGGGATGGAGATGGATTCACCCTCAAATGTGTCACCACACAAATCTCACCTCCTTAGGACACCAATGTAAAGACCAGCCAGACATGCAGAGGTATGGAAAGGGTGCTCAGACAGAAGGAGACAGCTGGTATTTAACTTTGGAAGTAGAGCTCTTTCTCTGAAAGATTTATCTGAGGATACAACCCCCATCTGGTATCACAGCAGAACCCCCACCAGAAAATCAAATCACAAACGTTAGGGTGGATCTACTTTGTACTCATTTCTTTTACTTTTCTTGGTGCTCTGTTCAAGTTTCCTGGGAAAACCCTCGCGTGTTCTGAGCAATGTTGCTCAAAATAAATTGAAACTTGGGACGTGAAAAAGTCTGTAATCAATGTTAGGAAACCAAGCCTCTCAACAGACAGCTCGCTCTGGAGCTCCCTCCTGCAGATTCCCAGCATCTCCCTCTGAAATACCCAAAAAGGCAGAGACAAGGCACTGAACTGCACAGCCCATAGGTGAGACCAGCAGAAACAAATTAATACCTGCTGCTTCTTCCCTTGGCTTTGCAGAGGAGTAAAACTTTGTAAGTTAAAAAGTTGCAAGGAACATGTGGAGAAAACATCACGAACTGAGGGCTGGAGGGGCCCCATTAGGTCCCATTCCCATCTCTCTGTACTATCTGCAGGAATGACCCTTTAAAACAGAGACAAATAAAAGGAAAGAGAGCATAATTGATAAGGCGCTTTCTTAGGTCCTTGATAGTCACAGAGCAAGGGTCACACAAGGTACCAAAGTGCCATAATTGCACAACTCCTCTCTTGGGGTGCTGTGAGGACACACATTAGATTGCCAGGCACCCTGATCACAGGCAGATGGGATCCTAGATGGATATGCAGGTCTTAAGACTCACAAAAGAATCTTTGCAGTTTTCCAGGGGAGAAATTTTCCCTAACGAGGCAATCCAGCCAGCTTTGCTCCACCTTATTCCACTGCTCCTAGTCAAAATCCTCATCTACACTCCCTATCTGTTCCCTCCCCCTCCTCCTGGCTCCAGTATTCAATCCCTTCATATACTTGCAGACAGTTATTGTCCCCTCAGGTGTCACTTAGCCAAGCTATACATATATTTACAAGCAGCTCTTTTAATCTTCTCACATAAATCAGTCCCCCCAGTTGTCTGATCCGATCATCCGGGCCTGTCTCTCTCTGTCCGGACGAAAACCTTGCCTGTCTCCCTGACATCTCCTGGATGTCGAGCTGTCAGCTCAAGCTCAGAGCTCTTAATCTTCCTCCCCCTCCCCAACTCCTTCCTTAATTGCTGTGGACACTGCTACTGTCCCGCCTGTCGCTCAGGCCCACAGCCCTGCTGTTATTTTTTACTCTGCTCTCCCTCCAGCTCTCCCCATCCTGGCTCAGACCCTGAACTGAAGTCTTTCTGCAGCTCCTTGATAAGCTCAGCCCTGGCTGCCCATCCACTCACTTGTAGTTTGCATCCAGACTCCCATCATATTTCATCCTCTGCTCCAGGCTTGGTGAAGCACACTCTTGCCTCATCCATATTAATTTTTTTTTCTAGGCACTGCTCTGGCCACTTCTCCTCACATCTACCTCTCCCTTTCCCTGCCACATCAAACAGCTGCTACTTTTCTTTACTTGTCAAGACTCCTCCTGGCCTCTTCCCAATCACTGTTCCATCATCTCTTCCTTACCAGAGGTCCACCCTCTTCCAGCTGTGCCAAAAGTCCAGCCTCTCTTCTGCCTTTTTACATTTTTCAAAGAAAATCATAGATGTTTCCTCCCTTGTGTGGGAGCAGTTCCCCACTGGCACTGGCTGAGGCATTGGCTCTCTCCCTGCACATGCCCCCTAAGGCTTTCCTGCCCCAGGTACCCACCATCGCTGGCATCCTGCTGGTCATCATGGGCAAACACCATGTTTAAAACTAAAAGAAGCAGAGATTTAGAGCAGAAAGAAGAAGAAACTTAGATTAGATGAGAGGAAGAAATTCTTTGCTCAGAATACACTGGAACAGGTTGCCCAGTAAAGCTGGGGCTCTTGCATCCCTGGAAGTTCAAGGCCGGGTTGGATGGAGCTCTGAGCAACCTGGTCTAGTGGCAGGTGGCCCTGCCCATGGAGGGAGGTTGGAATTAAATGATCTTTGAGGTTCCTTCTAACCTAAATCATTCTGTGATTATAAGATTTTACAACCTCACTGCTCCTTTGCTCCACTCATCTTCCTGCCATCATCCTTCACCTCATACCCCCAGGCAGCTCTTCAGGCACAGCCTTCTTGTGTTCACACAACACCTTGCACAGTGGGGTGAAGGCCCTGAACACAGCAGTGGCACACACAAATCTTGCTAATCACAACAGCTTCACTAGCACCTCTCTGCTGATTATCCTCATTTCTGCATCCACAGCATTAACGTATAATTGCATTTTAACAAGCTTCATTAGCACATTGCCTTAGTAAAGCTTAACACAGCCCAGGCACCCAAGGAAACCTCATGGTGCTTTTCTGCTCAATATAATTTTCAAGGCTTCTGTAACCTGATTTGTTAGGAATAACCTCAGGGCTGTAAAGCTTTTCTTCTGCCATCCAGCAATTAAGGAATAATTTGTCACGGAGCAAGTCAAGCTGCAGGGCAGGAAGGCCCTGTGCAATACAATGAAGCTGTGTAAACCAAAGCCCTGGGTACTGGAACAAAGCGAGCATCCCTCCCCTCCTTCTTCATTAGCCAGGAGCTGGTGCTCAGCTCCTGTCAATGCTGCACAGTTCCCTCAGTAATGCAGCTCCTGCTGCATGCACAGAAATGCCTGTGTGCACCCGGCCAGCACACACACACTGGCTGTGGCTCTGCCCTTCCTGTACTTTTTTTGGACATGGTGCAGAAAGGTAAACAGCCCTTTGCCAAACCATACTGTTGGCATGAGCTGTAAGATGGAATAGGATTAAGAAATGGGCTGCAAAGCTTTTTAAAGAAAGTTTTATGAAGCTCCAAAGGATAACTGAAATTCTGTTTTGTTTTTTTTTTTTAATAACTAGCCTGGGAAGAAAAATGTGAGTAATTTAGGAATACGACAGATTAAGTACAGTTAATACATCTATCGAGTATGATGAGTATTTCTCTCTGGCTAAATCTTTTCTAGCTTTAATACTTTCTCCAGTTATCTCAGTCACATAAAAGTCAAACACTTTCCCAAGCATTCCTGGAAAGATGCTTCCTGTTTTGGTGAGGGAGAGAGGGTATTTTGAAGTAAAAAATGATCTGACTATGCTGACTGTGTATGAATCCCAGTCACAAAACCAGAAGTACTTTTGCAGATAGAGGTTGTTACCTGATTTTCTTCCTAACTTCCATAGTAACCAGATTAAGGAACTCCTGGCAAACTTCAGACACATTTCCAAAAACATACGTAGGAACAGTGTGGCAGGAATAGAAAGCTATAGAATATCAACTGCTACATGGCCCCAGACAGCTGTCTGTGAAAGCAGAAAACATGGGGTTAATGGTTCTTTTATACTTTTCTTTTAGTACTTGCAGACAACTGAGGACTGGTATGGAGATCACTGATCACTGCTGGAAAATCCTCCACACAAAGAGACACTCTGATCTTGTGAAGTGTGAGCAACACTCAATTCCCATTTATTTTAAGGGAGATCAAAGCTGTCCAACATTTTGTAGGGTATTCTAAATCTGTGGACAGATAGGCTCCCATCTCACTATAAAATAGGTGCTCCTCCAGCAAACTCCTCTCACACCTCTGTTTATCCATGCTTTGCTATTTTCCATCTTAAATACATAAAGAAGAAAAAAGCCCAGTTGTCAACTATCTGATACTACAACAATTGATTCTTAAGGAATACTTACTTTTCACAACCTAGTATCATTATTTAAATGCTCAGAGGTAAAGGAAAAACTTCACCCATCCCCACCTTCTTCCCCCTTAACCAGACAAATAAGGCATTCAGCTTGTCTGAATTTAAATTTTTATTGGAGTTGATCCAGCAACCAGAGCACATTGCTAGAAGCCAAGGTCCTGCTTCCTTCAATACACCTCCTTCATTCTGACTCCCTGCTTTTGTACAGCTTTGGTAATCTCAATCTGTGGTCAGGGATACGATAAAATTTCAGCTATTTCCCCCCTCAGCTGCACAGAACAGGTCTTGCTCTTAAATCAAAAGCCTTGCACCCTAAACCTCTGGTTAAGTACTTAACTATAGGCAAGTCTTTGAAATCATCACAGGCTTCTTTTTTCTTTTTCTTAGATATAGTGCTGAAAACCCCAGAAGTGAATTTCTTGGGAATATCAAAGTTACTCACAGGAAACTGGGGGAAGGAGGCTCATAGGGTGGCTCCCCAGTGCTTTCTTGGCCTGATCTTCTGAAATAGATGGCATTACCAGTCCTCATCAAAAATGTAAAATCTCCTCCCTCATCCTTTAGAGCATGACAAAATATTGTTAACTTTTCTAGAAGCATTAGGAACAGAGAGCAGCTGCAATCCAAGCAAAGTCACATTTCTGTCACTGCCTTGGTAAATGACCTCCACCTTCCTGCACAGGATGGTGTGAACTCCCACATACCTATTACTGATGTTTCGATTTCCCTTTGTGCTTCTCCCTTTTTCCTCCCATTCCCTCTCCTCTCTACAAATTGTATTCAGGTCTCTTGCATGGGCTAAAGTTACCTCCAATTCTCCAGCATGGTTTGGGGAATTTATTTATATTCTGTTTTCTGGAGATAGACCCCATGTCTTGCCAAGGGCTCTCATGGGTATTACAAAAGGAACACTGACAAATATTTATGGAACCTAAAGTGAAATTCAAGACACTGTTAAAATAAAGTTTGCTTTAGGGTTTGGGGTTTTTTTTTAATTCTCCTGAAGAACTGACCTGGCTTCCTTGGCAAAAAGACTAATCCAAATGCTATTGGTATCTTAACAGCACATAAGAACCACATGCTTCAAATAAAACCATGACTATCAGACACGCTGAGTGGTTCAATTAAACAAATATGAAAATAGACACTTCATCCTGCTTTAACTAAGTGGGATCATTTTGCTCCTGACTCCAGACTGACAATGAAAATGATATAGTATTTATAGAGCAGCTTTTTATCCTGAAAGATCCCAAAGGATTACGCAGACCCTGCTTCACACACTACCGAGATGCTGCCACTTCCAGGGAGGAACACACGAGCTGTCCCACAGCCCTGAGGAATGGCACGTGACAATTTAGACAGAGGAGCAGAAAAGAATTCCACGTTCAGCTAAAACTATAGAAAGGAATTTAGGCAAGCAGAATGGAGATTGTTTAGACTGGAGAACATCCAGCACAGAGGAGGTATAGTGATCTGGTGTTTCAAATACAGAAGTTAAAGCAAAACAACAGAAAAGTTGTTTTAAACTATCCAAACACCAGAATTTAGCGAAGAAGGGGAAACACCATCTTGAAGGTGAACAGTTTAATTCCTTCCACTTCAGCTGTGCATGGGAAATTCTCTAGAAGATGCTTTTGCTTGCTATTCCCTTCAGGGATACAAGAACCAAGACTAGTAATACTTTGCATAGCTGCCTGTCCACATAGGGATGACACAGGATACATTATGAATTAAAGGCTTCAAAAAGCTTTGTCTGGTGGTCTCACACACATCAGAGACAGGAAAATACCAGGTCCATCTACATCACACATTGAGGGCTGCCAGGATCCCTGCTGGCATCTCTGCCCCATTTTACATTAGCTACACTGCACATGTAATGCAGCCCACGGAGAGAGGGAGAGACTTGTCCAAGGCTGGCCTATGAGTCTGTGGCAGCAGCACCAGGAATCCAGTTTTGACTCCCAGTGCTCTACTGTGACAACCAGGTGATGCCTCCTCCTCCAGGACCAGCTCCCTCCTGTGAAACCACAGCCTTGCACGAGATGCTCAGAGGGCCTCAGTAGGTGGCCAAAATTCTTCCAGTAAAATTTTCTTTTGTGGTAGATGGAAAAGAAACCACTGATTTATGGAGCAGCAGCACAGCAGGTCATGGTACAACAGGGAAAATCCACCACTTTAAGAAGTCAGGGACACAGTGACATGACATGAAGTCATGTGGGCACACACCAAATGTCAGCTGCAATTCTAAGGGTTACAGCAAGGACTAGAACCAGCTCAGCGCGAGGAGTTCAGCCTGCAGATGTGTTTATAATGACACATCTGCAAAGAATCACAGAGCACAGAACCATTTAGGTTCGAAAAGCCCTTTAAGATCAAGTTCAACCATTAAACCAGCACTGTCAAGTCCACCATTAAAACCACGTCCCTACATGCCACATCTGCACATCCTTTAAGTCCACTCAGGTATGGTAAAGAGAAGCAACCCTGACAATATAACTGCAAGCATCCTCCCAGTAAAAAAGTGGGAAAGAAATACAGTTGTGCCATGAGAGTTTTGTACCTGGCACACAGACTAACTAGACTAGCACTAGCATGAGCCTCTCTGCAGAACAATTAGCAGAAAGCTCCAATCTTACAGAGCTTTTTGCTTTGTTCCAGTTCATTTAGCCTGAAGTAGAGCAATCAAGACTCTTCTGGCAGGATATCACATTCTCAATATGTAACCACTTAAAGGAGGAGGACAGCTATTGCAGAGAGATGTCCCAGGAGAAGAAATCATTGTACAAGTGAAAGGGATTTCTTTGGAGTGACTTTTAAAATAATGTGAAGCTGCTCTCTTTTTTTTTTTTTTCTGTTCTCTATTTTCTTTCTCTTTTCTTATTTCTTTCTCTTTTCTCTTTTCTTTTCTTTTCTTTTCTTTTCTTTTCTTTTCTTTTCTTTTCTTTTCTTTTCTTTTCTTTTCTTTTCTTTTCTTTTCTTTTCTTTTTTCTCTTTTTTCCTTTAGGACTGGACTACAAACCTTTCTTTTTCTAGCCAGCAGTTGTTCACAAACCTAATCTTCTGTGGTTTCAATGAAGTAAGTAAGGCAGATAATCGTGTACTATGAGGAGGAAGGGGATGACTCCATGGCTGTACAACCTCCAGGCACTATTTTTTTCCTGGAGGGAAGGGGAAAGAGCAAAAGGAAAATACTCTAACTTAAGAGATGAGCAAAGAAGGAAGACGTGGCATGCTGTGTAAAGGAGATTTTCAGCAGCGCTACAAACTGCCAAGAGCTAAGTCTGTTCTCTTATTTATATGTATTTTAGAGTGCCTTCAGTACTCACAGAACTCACATCACTGACAGCAGAGAGAAAAGTACATTTATACAGAGACTGTGCATTTCCCTGCCGTGACAGAAAACCTGTCCTCAGGTATGACACAGAAGGATACAGAGAGGTCAGCTCTGTCCAGCTCAGATTCCCACGACACACACGACAGCAGAACTCCAGACCCACACAGCAGTGCAGAAGAAGGCTGTGGGATCAATCATGGCTAAACAGGTATGGAAAATAGGTGCCAACTCTGGTTTGGGAGGTGCATTGGACTGAGGCCACCAGCTCTGCTGCTGTTTTGGAACAAGAAACCCTCTATTTTCACCCTTGAGCAAGAGCCAGGTTGGACTAAAGGGCAGCAGTCTGACCTGGAAGAAACTCTGAGCAGCAGCCTTAAGGCAAAGCAGCCCACACAACCCACAGGATTTAGGATTTCATACAGAAGTGACTCCATCCCTCTGTTCCTGTGTGAACACGCCATTCGTGGTGAGTAAGCCTGTGTCATCCTGCAAGCCTGGGATGTCAGGAACACACCCAGCTCCAAAACCTGGTGGATGGTGAACATTTGCAACGCCACTCTTTGAACTGCAGGGCAGGGCTGTGCACAAAGCCACACGCCTGCAGAGGTGTGCTGGTAAGGGCTTCTGCACAGATTAGCAGCCAAAATGAGTGCCTTGGAGAACCTCTGGCTGGTGTTCAAGGTACAAAACCAAGCCTGGCAGAGGGTGTACCTTCTCTCTCCCACCCTCCCAGTGCCTTTAGGAAGGTACTCTGTGCTCCGGCTGCTGCTGGTGCTGATGCATCTTTGCTGATGCACACATGCAGCAACAGCACTGCTGCTGCCTGCACAGCCTGAGTTCTCCTCATAATCTCCCCACTAAACTCCTGTGACCCTGGAAATGCCCAACAAGCCATTGAGGCTGTGCTAAAATAGGTGACTGTTACTGGAAATGAAGGCAAAGTGGAAATGGTAGAGGCAAAAGGTGATGTTTAAACAACGCAACAAATGACTGAAGATACTAAAAATTATTTCAAATCTATTTTTATAAAATAAAAATAAATCATTGCAAAGTTTAGCAGCTTACACTTGGTTCCTCTGCATATCTATATGCACACACACATGAACAGCATGCAGGACCTGCCTGTAAAAATGCTGTATTTTATCACACCTCTTTGCAGATCAGGACATGACATCACCCAATGCACAAAAAATCCATGTGCATGTATTGCCACATAATTCATGAAAGTAGAATTGGGATAACACTGTATTAGTGAAATGTGTGATGTTACTCCACAGCCACGAGGGCTGTCTCTGTATCCTGAAATATGCAGAGCCTACCTTCTGTAACAGCATGACATCACCAATCCCACATTCAGAAAATAATCATGGCCTTGTCTGCACTACAAAAACTGGCCCCATAACTCAAAAAAAAAAAAAAAAGTGCAGTTCAGCCAGAAGCAGCAAGAGCAGTGCTCTAATGCAATACTGGACTCAGCTGTTTTTAGTGTTGGATCATCTAATTCTGCTCAGAGTGGGGTAAGAAAAAACATAGGGAAAACTCCCACATCCCAAAAGCCCCTTGCCATAGTTTAATTGCAGCAGCCAGAGGAAAGTGAGGGAGAAACAGATTTACAGTCCCCAGATATTTTTCTGAAATTTCAAAAGAAAAATTCTATTCCAAAGATGGGTAACAAGAAATAATGAAAAGTAAGAACCTCAGCATTTACTCAAAATATTAATCTGTGAATATTTTTCTATCTGGTCAGATGTTCTACCAGCACTTTGGGAGTGTTTCATTTCAATCCTGGCAGCTGCTATTCATTTTTAATCTCTTCAAGCTTTTTGGTAAAAAGTAACCTAGACTGTAGATCAAACTCAAACTGTGCCAGATCAGACAATCTTACTTTTCATTTGAAGAAAGTAAATGGCAATCACAACCTCCCCGGGAGACAATTTTATTCCTACCATTCTTTATTTGTACAACAATTAGCCTTTTTCTGATCCAAGATAAAGTCCCCCAGGCACAGTTGTGAAATAGGATAATAGCAGAGTGCTGGGGTTTTTTTTAAATGAACCTGATGAATGACCAAAATTAATCATTCTCTCAAAATTTCAGCTATGATGAGCTGGCATCTTGCACCCTGGAAGTGTTACCTCCAAAAATTCTCAGCTAGACCCAAGGGTGATACAGGAGCATCCTGAACTTCCATATCTTGCAGCAGTTCATGGGTGTTATGTCATTCCACGGTGCTTCTGCAGCTGTGCACTGGAACAGCCACTAGCTGCTCTTCTTAAACATAGAATACGTAAGATTTCATGCATGTCAGACTTTAAAAAGCTAAAGTAACCCCTTCCCCTACATGGCACTGTCAATGAGGAGAGGAATTAATTGAATTGTTTCACGCCCAGAGCCAGTGAGCTGTAACACAGGGCAGCACACCAGCTCCCCATGTCAGCCAGTGAGGAAGAAATGCACTGAGACCTCATGCCAGATGCACCTTATCATTTCAATGGCATACAGTGATGGATGAACACATCAGTAATGCACCCCTTCCCTCTGGTAAGCCCCTAGCCCTCAATTCCCTTCCAGTGAAGGGAAATTGAAAGCACTGCAAAGGGATCTCCCTTCTGCAGGTACCTGGGAGGCTGCCCCACACAGAGTTACCTGCATGGCCTCCAAGATCTTCCATTCCTCTGCACAGATTGTGTCAGTCATCCAGATGAAAGCAGAGGGAGATGCCGAAGCACTTGTGCCTGGAATTCCCTGAATTTCATTACCAACCACCAAGGGCTTAGCCAGGGCCAAGCTCTGTGGTTACTGCACAGCCACACTTTGATTTCAGGGTGAGAAAGGTCCATTCACTGCCTCCAGGGAGCCTTGAGGGGTGTGATGTGGGTGCCTCCACAGTGACACTGGATGGACTCATGCAAACAGCTGAGAGATACAGGGCCACAGCACTTGTCCTGCTCTTGGAGTGCTTAACCCATGTCAACCACTGCCTGAGCCGTCTGCTCCCAGACCTGGCAGTGACAGATGTCTAATTCAGTTTGGGGAGGGGTGAGCCCAATGCCTTCTCTCCCTTCCCACCTCCCTCCCAAGTCTGTCCACCTTCCCTGCTTCTGGATTATGTCAGCCTAAAACCTTCTCTGGGGAGGAGGAACAACAGCTGGTTCTCTCCAAATCATCTCACCCAATTAAAGAAAAATCTGCAATCCATGCTTACATGCTTTTATTGTTGATGGGGGCACAAGGTGGAGAAGAAGTGACCTCACCCTCACTCAGCTCTGCTGACTTTAAAAAAGTTCCTGAAAAAAGTCAACTGAACAAGAAGGTGTCACTGGTAGCCATTAGTTTACAAGAGCAGAGCCAGGCTTATAATGTTAGGACTTATGTAAAACTGTGCAAGATGGCAACTGTGCTCTTCTCACCCTGAGTTAATGATATTTAGTGTTTTCATGTAGTCCCAGTTTCTGGAGTCATAGGATAACACAAAAGGATGAACCTTAAGAATTTTTTTAGCTGTTGTGGTTACAACTTTGTGGAAAGCTTGAGAATCTGAATGCTTAGCCAGAAAACAAGTAACCAGTGCCTAAATGCGAATTTTTAAATACCTTAATATCCTCTTGAGTATTGGAGACTGAGTCATGGTTCTGGGAAGGATAACATTACAGCTTTATGGTCTGCTGCAAGACTTGGCTAGGATGAAATCAGAGGTTTTCTGTAATAATTTGGAGCCTCTGTTCCCTGTGTGGAGGGGATGGTCCTCAGCAAGTAGCAGAGCATGCCTGCCTATTAAATTCACATTAAATTAATAGAATTAACTGCTTAACAGTTTTCACAGATCAGGACAAGGCAAGACATTTAAATGCTTGGGCAGATTTAGGCATCTGTTATTAAACATTTGAGTGTGAAGGCTTGGACCCCAACTTCTTAGTGTAACTCTTCCATATGAGTTAGGTCTAAATCTAAATCTCTATCTCAACCATAGCATCATGAAACTATTCTAAGGCCTGTAAAGTAACTTGAGATTGAATGAGATGAGTAATGGAAGAAGAGTTTTGTACTTGGGACATAACAAGGGAATATCAGAAGAGCAATTCTGAGCAATTCTTAGGCAATCCCAAATAGAGACCCTCTAGCCAGAGTCCAACCATATTGACATGGCCACTGAATCTGAGATCAAAAAATCAGCATTTAGGCAGGTCAGGGTTTTAGTGGCCAAAGCTGTCACAGATCACTTGAAGGTAACTTGTCAACTGTACTTTTTAGTGTCCCCTGACCCTCCACCCTCTCCTCTCTGGCCAAAACATAAGCAAGCAGCACTTCTGGAGGAACTCACAAAATAATTTTCTGATGTCCACAAAGCAAAGTATGACATGCTGAGGGATATGGCAGGGATTCCCCTTCCTCCCTGAGCACTTTCACCCAGGGATCTGCAGAGCCCAGGCTCCCGTGGCTCCAAGTGATGTGTTCTCTGTGCTATTGTTCTCTATAAGACTCAGCTCAGCAACCCTCATGCCCATCAGCTTTTAACCAGGATCTTACACATTTGGATACACCCCCACATCACCATCCCACACAAAAGCCTCCCTTCTCTTGGAACAGAACCCTTAATTCTGCATCCAAACACCCCGGTCCTGCTGTAGCCCCCTACACAGCACTCACATAATTCTTGTTATTCATTAACAGAGCCATATATTTCCTGCCAAATATGTTTCCCTTCACACAGCTCATGGGGCCATTCAGCTCTTTGCCAAGCAGACTTTTCAAATACAGTGTTAAAACTAAGAAGGCCCTTGTAGTTGTGCAGGGCTGTGAGGAGAAATGTTTCGTTCCTGACACACGTTGTACCCCAGGTACAGCTCCAGCTGTACTCATGGGGAGCCAAGGGCTGCATAGGGATATTGCTGCTTGATCCCAGGGCACAGAGAGCAGGGTGGAGGCTCAGGTTTGTTCCCAAGAGGACAACTTGATGGCCTGGATGTGGCAGGGCACAGTCCACCCCTATCAGCCAACAGTCAGGGATTTAGACCTGGGTTCATCACACTGGATGATTCTTGATTTTGCAGGAGACAGTGCACTCAGCTCTGCAGAGTCCCTGCTCTTGGAGCTGAAACTGCTCCGAGGAAGGGCCACAATCTGACCAAGCTGGCATGAAGTGCCCCACAAAACTCAAAACTTCAGGCACCTCTCATCTGTAAGCCCTCACACAATAGCAGCTCTGCCCATGCAGGAAGGGATTTCTCTCCTGTAGAACTCTCCAGTAAGGATCACCAACCTAAAAAGCCACAGGTAGGAATCTCTGCAGGACCCACCAGGCTGCTCCCATTGTGCATGGAGAGCAGGAACAAGCGGCACTTTGATTATCAGTCATCTTCATTACATTCACAATCAGCAGCAGGGAGGGGGTTTTCAGTAGTGTTGGATAGCCTGGCAAGCACGACTGGTGCTGAAAGACGAAGGGACTTTTGCTCCCCAGCCAGCCAGCAACTTCAAAGCCTTTTTCATTCAGTTGCTGTTACGGCAGCACACACACACACAACTGCTGTTAAGGTATCACCAGCCTTGGCGGAGGGCAGAGCTGCCTGACTCACACCACAACTGCCTGCTGCAAACACAGGGTAGACAGCTTTCTAAAAGAGTTTTTATCTACACACAACTAGTGCTCTGTGCCCAACAGAAATGCTGCAGAAAGGACCATGAGAGATTTTGTGCAGCACATTACGCAAGAGGTTGGGTGAGATTACAGTGTGACCATTTTCCAGCTGCCTGCATTCAGTCAGAAGATACCAATTTGAAGGGAAGTACAAATTTGGGATGAAAGTATATCAAAATTGATCTACTGAAAAAAAATGTTTTAGGTCTAGGATGGAAATTTATGTTTCTCAGAACAGCCACAGCCTAGATCAGAAAAATCTCATTTCAAGCCCTGTAATAAATCAGTGAGAATAAGACTTATGTATTTTCTCAGAGCTCTAATACACACACGTGCACCTGTACAGCTTCCCTCTCTCCATGCCCTGAGGAATACTGACTTTGTAAGAATAATAAAGAGCCCCAAGAAGTGAGACCAGGAGAGCATCACCTCAAACTAGCTTGGCTGGTGAGAACCACCCCAGCCACCCCAGTGATTTCCCTCCCATAGAATAGGCTGGCACACCTTTCTGCATCTTTTGGGTTTTTTCCATGCTAAAACATCGTCTAACTCCAAAATATAATGGAAAAAATGGAAAGCTTTCTTGTGAGACAAGAATCCAAATGACCTCTTTTTCCTGTAGAGTCTAGGAAAGATGTTTCTCACTTCCAAAAGGCTTAAGTTTTAGGATCAAACTCTATAGTGGCTTTTATAGGGGAGCTCCCTGCAGTATCATGCCCTAGTTAAGGTAAGATGCAACAGGTTAACTTCAAATCTGCAAAGGAGAGAGGGTGAACTGTGAGGAAGAGAGATATTATAACTTTGTACTGTGAGACAGAATAAAAAAAGCAAAACACATTAAAACTCTTCTGAGGTTGGTTGGTTGGTTTGTTGTTCGTTAGTTTTTCCCTGAAGTGTTAACAAACAGACAAATGAAGATACTTAGTCACAAGATTTAAGCCCATGGTTCCCTTTAAAAAGAAATATTCACCATCCTCTGCTCTCAGTAGAATTTTATTAAGCAATTGAAAGATGCCATTTTCAGAGCCAGGACTCAACTGGGTTAATTGTTACACCTCTTTGTGTTGGCTTTTTTTTCAATGAGAACCAGCTAAAGGTTTGCAGGAAGGAGCCTCAGGGCTGCAACAGATGTCATGAGCCACTTCCTACAAATTAGAAAAGGAAAGTAACCCCCTCAGGTTAATTATGGGGAGAGGCCACACACAGAGCTGTGTAATGAGCCTGTGGGATGGAGAGAAGGCAACTGCTTCATATTGGATTTCAAGAGACAGAGCATGAAATCTCTGGTGCTGACTACATGCTTTCACACTGCCAGAGCAATGCCTCTGCCCAGGCAGGACCAAGCCATGCTGGCTGGGGCAGGCAGCAGAGATAAGGGAGGACAATGACATTGTTCAGCCACCTTCTAAGGACATCTCTTCATATTCCTGCCCTCCCAGGGCACGGCTACCACAGCACAGGGGACTTTGCACCTGCCTCTCTATTTACACAGGTGCAAGGGAGTTAGAAAGCCACAGCTTAAGGACCAAAGTGTAAAGACAAGGACTTGGCTGACCTGGATGTTGTTTTCCTGGTGGGATGAACAGGCCAAAGTCCTTTCATCTTTCACTGCCTCATTTCCCCATCTATATATAATGGACATGGTGGTATTTATCTTTTTTTTTTAATGAAGTGGCTAGATTTTCACAAAGGGAAAGCACCAGAACAGTCCAGGGCAACATCATTACCAAAAAGCCTTGTAACAGTACAGGTTATGCCTTTTTTTTCTCTTCTTTTCCACTTCCCCCACTCCAACAGGTTGGTGCGACCCTGTCTTGTTTCTTGAAACTGTTTCCTTAGGTATTGGGTCACTTTAAAAGGTCACAGATGCTTGTTTAAAGTAAATTTGTGCAGCTAATCAATTGTAACTCAGCCTTGAAAGTCAGCTGAAGAATCAGCCCCATGTTTCCTTCCGCTAAAATATACATTTATGGTCAGGTTAGCATGACCTGACAACAAAATCAGCAAGGACAAAAACAACCCTAAATGCGCCAGCTAGAGTGCCTAGAAGATTTATTTTAGTGGATGGGAAATAGCTTGATGTTTATTTAAACTATGATTTGTAGATGGGGGGCCAAGGGGGTGTTTAAGTGGCAGTTAATGGGTTCATCTACAAAAAAGGAGGATCCTGGCAAAAACTGAGCTACAGCTTCACATGGGAAGGCATCACTGTTACCAGAGGAGAGGTCACTGGTATCCAGGACACGCTGCACAGGCACAGCTGAACTTCCTACTGCCAGGATGGCCTCCAGTAATTGTTCCTGAAGAAGTAGGGAGAAGTAACTGTGTGCTTCAGTGAATTCATGCAGTGGTCAGGAGGAATGGAAAAGGTCAAGATTTTCAGGCCAAGAGGGACATTTTGTTGACATTCCATCTTGTGGGGGAAAATAAAGTGAAACATTTTGGGTTTGTTCCAGTACAGAACAGTAGGGTTTTTTGGTCTCAGAAAAGCAATGGAAGATATATCTGCTATCCTGCAGCTCCTTCTGTAGCATCTTCCCAGCTGGGTGCACATCACCTCTGACACTTTTGTTGACACCGTGCTAAAAACAGAGGCCAAGAAGCAAAATCTGAATAATTTCAAGCCTCTCATAAGGCATGACCAGTGCAGAATAACACACAGTGCCCTCACTGATAAAAGCACTCGGTACTGCTTTGTGGCAGTGGATTTTCATCAATACCTATCTCTTCCAAGTGCACAGGAGGATATTCACACTGAAATGACTGCTGGTCAATGAATGTTAAATGTCTTCCCATTTTTCCACACCCAGAAATCCAATCTCCAGACTTTAACTGACAGTTTGCATGTCATCTTACTTCCCACTTCTTCCAAAACAAGGCACACCAAATCCACCCTAGTTTCAGCAGGTAGATTAGAGGCTAAGAAAAACTGGTTTTCTTGAGCAGGATTAGCTTGAGGTGCTTCTGAGATAATCTATCTGCCTTCCAGGCACTCTCTAAATACTTAAAGGCACCCATTTGTCATCACTGCTGCATTATCCCTGCAAAATGCATCATCCTTGCAAGATGGAGCTATCTGACCTGCAGGGTGGGAGTGTGCCAGCCTCTCACATAGACTGTGTATCTCACCAGGGCAGAAAAAAACAGTTTGTAGTCTTCTTATATCAAGCTGAACACCAAGGCTGCTCAGATATTGCAGGGAAATAAAACTGCTGAACTCTGATCACTCCGTCCCAACGGCCCAGGATGGCACAAGCTGAGTTTCAGGAATGTGGATGGATCCAAAAAACAACTATTCAGCAGGGCTGAAGGAGAGTTTCAGTTTCTTGAAACAGATATGAGGGGCACAAACACCACTTGGGCAGTTATCAGCGTCCTGTTAAGAGCAACAGGATGGCAAGGCAGCCTGGAAAACGAATAAAAACACAAGTCCTGCTCCTACTTGTACCAAATTTTCTAGGGCTCAAAGGGTTTCTCTAGGATTTGAACAAATAGTAGGATCAGAAGGTTTTAAGAAGCTCCCATGGACTTGTAAGGGGCTTGATCCAGCTCCCAGTGCAGTCAGTAAGTTTTTGAAAAAGAAATCTCCAACTCAAATCCAGCTATTGTGATTTACACCAGCTGAGGATCTCTCACCCTGCCTGCAATGGGAACATGACCAGGCTCCTTGCCAGCACTTCTGGCTTTTCTGCAGTAGGAGTGACGTTCAGGTATGCGTGACCACTCACCATCAGATTTCTTTACAATGACAAGCTTTGAAGTCAGAGCACTTTGCTCTCCTTCCACAAACCATTTTCACTCAAAACAATAACTGTTTAAATGGGAGCCTCACCAAAGCCATTTCAGATTTTTTTTTTAACTTCTTTGTCAATGGTAAAATACAGTTAAATCGCAGGAAGAGAGATACCTGCCTGCTATTCATCATAGGCTGCATTACTTTCACTGACTTTCAGTGCTGGGAGAGAAGACACCAGATATTACACTGAAACCTAGAAAGAATAAAATTGAGCAAAAGACTCTTTTTGCTGAAAATCTTGCTAAGCTCCTCCCTACAAAACCCACTAAAAGTTGTCTTTTCATAGCCAGTGGGGCTGCTGGAGGCTTGAATGTGATTTGTGGACCTCATCCTGCCTATTCAGAGCAAAAGATAACACCTGCGGGAAGCAGGCAAAAGGTTAAAACCTGGTACCTCTGTGTTTTCCTAAGTGCAGAGCTTGGCACCAGAACAGAGCCTGGGAACAATGGCAGGAGCATTGTGCCTGTTTTCTTTTCCCTTAAAGTAACATTTTTGCTGCAGTGTCATCTTTCTGCCCAGCCAAGCAGGCGCTCTGGGTCAAATCAGCTGCGTGAGCCGTCAGCAGATTTTCCTGGCCCTCTCAAAAGATCTTCAGGCATTGTATTAAGAAGCCAAATTGGTGAGAAAACAGGAAAAAAAAAAAAAAAAGTGGACAGACTGCCCACACGTTTTACCGGTCAGGCGCGCTCGCATGACTGTGAAATAATCAGCATTCTTTTGGTGAAATGTAGCAGCTTTAAACCAGCAATCTGGCTTTGCTCTCTGGAAAACAGTGTGCTTTCTCAAAAAAGCTAAACCCAGGGTATTACAGCCTGACAGCTTCAAAATTCCTCAGACCTCCCATAGGAATCGCTCACAAAAGAGCAGGCTGGATGTCATCCACCCATCCCAGGCTGGATGTCAGGGAAACAGACCCTCGGATGGAAAACCCCAAGGGAAGGCATAACTTCCATTTACACCATCTTTTATGTTTTGGCTAAGTGGCTTGTTTATAATTGTTGGATTTAGGCGAGAAAGGCTTCACCTCTACTTACAGCTCCTGTAATGCAGCTTTGGGGCCTGCTGGGTCACTTCCCAAACAGAGAAAATAGGAGAAAATTTCCTAGAGTTCTTCCACGTGTTTTGGCAGGGATCCTGCAGCAGACACGGACACAAACAGTGCCACCTTCATAGCCCTTTGCACAAACCATGCCCATTTCTGGGAGCCACCATGAGTCAACTTTGCAGAGAGACAAGAGGCACTGAACAACATTCATTGCTATTTGCCAGGATTTCCATAAATCCATAAGAAAAGAACCAACATTTTAAAACTGAAGCAGTATTTTTAGAAGGAAACAGTGTTTTCTAAAAAAACCACCCTTTCTATACAAAATTTCTTCAAGGGCTATTGCTATCCCAAACAAAAGAAACTGAGGAGTTACATATGGCACTTCCACACATAATAGCTACCACAAATCCCTGTGGTTGTAGTGAGAATCAACAGATTGCTCAAATTGATGAAGACAAAAGTTTAATTGCTCATAATTTTGCTACACAGAACCATTTGGGCTAAGACTTTCCAATGCCTGAGACATATAACTCCATTCTTATGAGAGAAAAATAGTAGGAGAACATCTAATTAAAATTTCTATGACTTGGCATATTCACACATGAGCTGAATTAAGGCAGAAAAGGACATCTCCAATTGTCTGTTTTGCAACCTTAGTAAATTGTTCAATGTAATTTTATGTATTTGTAAATTTATTTAATTTGGTAATGTGATAGTAAATGAATGCTAATTCCTAGTACTTGGGGAGCAGAGGAGTTGAATCAATCATTGCTGCACATTAAGTAACAGATTATGGCCTTAATTTCTATTTGTGTGGTACCAGAGGAGTAGCCTTCAAGCTTCCCTGCTGCCTCTTCTCATGTGAACTTCTTGCAGTCTGGACTATAGTGAAAGCCAGATAAAATCATTTCTAAAATGAGACGGAGGCTTGAAATGCAAATCAAGGGAAGAAGTCATCAGAAAGGGGTCTTCATACAGATTTGGTAGGTTATCAGGTCTTTACCTGCCTGGTAATCAATCCTGGAGCCTGATCAGCTCCAGGGGATGGACCCAGGAGGAGCACAAAGGCCCTTTATTCCCTCTGCTCATGTTGTGACTCTGCTATAAAGCCTGGTTCGCTGGGAAGCACAAGGTGGAGCTGGACATGGGGCCTATCAGGTGACGTTAATGTTCAGTCAAGATATGGACCTTGTGTTTGAATGAGACAGACAGTCTTTGAAGAATATAATCTGTGTTGCCAACAATGGCTGGAGTGAAAGGAACTCGCTCTGGTTACCTCAGAGGATGGACTGGTAAAGCAAAGTTGGATTCTTATCAAGATGTTGGGTTTGGGTTTTTTTTAATCATTGATTCATATGGTAATGGCTGGGAATACACAATGCAAGGTCTTCAAAGGGAGGAAACATAAGAAGGGTGTAGTTTCACCCAGTTCATGTTAAGGTTCCACACTTTTGTTCTGTGTGACTTTTTAAATACATAAACCCTGCTATCCTTGCAGGGACAAATGCTATCCATGTCTTTTCAGATTCCCTCCAGTTCCAGTTGGATGTAGCCTCGGCAGCAGCAGGGAGAAGGAGCAGCTCTCCTGGGGTGCTCTGTTTCTCAGATTGACCTTAGCTCTGTTTACCCTTGCTTCAAAAGTTGGGGCCAACATCTGCTGAATAAACTGCTGAGTGCTGGGGTGATGGGGACAGGGAGGGGGAGTTAAAAACAAATGGGATTGTGCTGAAATGAGAGAGTAGTGAGAGGAGCTCGAGAGATTGTTGTGGGTCAGCACACAGAGGCAAATCCCTTTGAATCAACAGAAAACCTTCTTCTGACATCTCTGACCCAGTTTTCAAGCATGCAGAACAAAGCGATCCAAAGTTCATGTTTCCAGTTCAGATTGAAGCACTCTCCTAAATACCCAGACAAGCCACACTGCTTTTTCTTCTGTTTCATTTCCATTTCCAGCACACTGGAAATACCCCTGTTCTTCACCCATGCAGGCAGTAGTGGTTTTACCCATTACAGTAAGGGAAGAAGGGCAGTAGCTTATATTTCAGACAGCAGAATCTCTTTTCTCTTCCACCAAAATTCAAGTTTATCATCCCAAGAGCACCCAGCTGGCAAGAAGAGGGGATAGAAAGGCGTCTTCAAAGTGGATGATGTGTTCATTCCAACACATCATGGTTTAGACCCTCACTGCCACCAATCACAGCATTTCACAAGCCATCCCAGTTCCTACCTGACACAAGAGGTGTCTGACTGTGTCACTCTTAGGACTTTAGGTCTGGGCAGTGGCCTGCACAACACCATTGGAACAAGCTGCCCAGAGAAGTGCTGGAATCACCATCTGTGGAAGTGTCCAAAAGGTGTGTGGATGTCAGGACATGGTTTAGTGGTGAACCCAGCAGTGCTGGGTTAACAGCTGGACTCAGTGATCCTCGAGGTCTTTTAGAACCATAGTAATTCTGTGGGTCTGTCTGGTCGGGGGGTTTCTCCCGGCCCGGGCTGGATGGGGTCAGAGGCTCAGACCCAAGAAGCCATAGCGAACCCAGAGAGGTGATCCCGTCAGGAACCGTCTCCCAGGGGGTCGTGGCTTCTCTCAGCCTTCGGCCGGGGTTGCCAGCAGAGGATGCCTGGCTCAGCAGCCATCAGCTCTTAGTGCAGCGATTTCAGCTCTGCTCTGCACGGCAGAACCCCCCTTTGGCCAGGCCCGGATAGAGAGAGAGGATTCGTTTCTGGTCACCCCTTCGTGGAAGATGCAAGAATAAAGCTGCTTCTGCGGAACCACCAGAGAGTCCTCTCCTCTCTCTCTATCCGGGCCTGGCCCAGGGGGGTTCTGCCGTGCAGAGCCGAGCTGAAATCACTGCACTAAGAGCTGATGGCCTGCTGAGCCAGGCATCCTCTGCAGGCAGCCCCGGCCGAAGGCTGAGAGAAGCCACGACCCCCTGGGAGACGGTTCCTGACGGGATCACCTCTCTGGGCTCGCTACGGCTTCTTGGGTCGGAGCCTCTGACCCCATCCAGCCCGGGCCGGGAGAAACCCCCCGACCAGAATAACAACTTTAGGTCTGCCCTGTGGTTGCACTTCCTTAGGTTTTTGGCAACGGCACCCTAAACAAAGCTCATCACTCTTGGCAAGCGTGAGGATGATCAGCACTTTGCTGAGGAAGCTCAGCATGGATCAGATGTGTAGATACTGTCTCACATCTACAACCTTCCCAATCTGAGGGAATCTCCAGCTAGACCATCACCCAGGCACTGATCCTCTGTGTGGGCCAGAGCATGGCCTTGCTGTGGCAGGTATATTCACACTGACTGCATAGCACATACCCTTATTTACCAGCAAAGTGCTCCTTAAATAACTGTATCCTCAGTATCAACATATGACTTTAAAGCATCAGGATTAACGTCCCTTAAAAAAGAAAAACTGGGTAATATGAGAGCAGATATTCCCATTATTAACATATCTACATATTTTTTAATCCCAACCAGCATGTGGTCCTGGTATTATCTCATGGAAGTATGTTCCAGAGCTTATCTGGAATAACTTTGCTTTTCATCACCTTCAAAGTTCCCTGAATATTTCCTTGTTTGTCTGTCAGGCTGCCTTTGGCTTTCTGGACAGCTCAGTTCATACCCAAAGCATCTGAGAAACAGATTCCAGCTGACTCTAAAACACTGAAAAGAAAAAGAAGGCAAATGAGGCTCTCCTGGACAGCAAGCAATCTGACACACAGCACTAGTGAAACCAGCAGGGTGTCATGTGAGGTGAGTACAAGCCCAAGAAAACAACCTCAGCACTACACAGGGCTTTTTAGCAGATCTTGAAGCCCTGAGCAATCCAAGGTGGCTAAGTAGCCAAGAAAATTGGGTAAAATGCAACATTTCTTAATCAAAGATGCCAGCTAACCATGAATCTGCTTTTGATATGAAAACTGATTGTCTAGACATGAAAAGGTGGTGCTGAGTCTGAATAATGCATCATTGGCTCAGGCCAACCACACAGAGAAACTGGGTGGAACTCATCATGTCTGAAAGCACCTCACTGAGCCATGCTGGAAATTACCAGTGAGCAGGAAGAGATGGGGACCAGTAAGGTGAGCTGGTCAGTCCCTGGGCAGGAAACAAACCCAGCATCAGGGAAAAAAAGGTCAACCTCTAGGGCCTCCCCTAGCAGAGTTCTTCCAAAAGGATCCACAGGGTAAATCCTGCAAAAGGGAATCACTAGCAGTTTTGGCAGGGCATAACACAGTGTTTAGAGGCTGGAAGATTCTGTCTCAGGGTCTCCAACCCATTTACCACTCCACAAGCAGAGCTGCATGCTGCATCTCTCCAGAGGAGGCTGATTACAGGCAACCTGCCATTTTCCACTAGAAGTATTTCTATGAAGCATCATTATCCTTGTTTCACACGTGGTGATGGCAAAGACAAAAGGGATTTCTCTCAGAGCAGTCAGAAAGGTGACTGATTCACAGAGATTTAAATGACAGTTTGTTAAGTGGCAGATGAGAACAGTAACCATCAGTCTTTCTCTCCCTGTGGTTACATCCTTGAACTCCTCTACTGCAACGGATCTCAGGTACATCAATCCTACACTGGGATATTTAAGGGTTAAATAGGGATTACAAAGCATTTTCCCTGCCAGTGACAAAGTATTCAAAATCTATTACAAATAAAATCAATAAAAATGGCAAAGGAAGCTCTATTGATAACTGTCACAGTGAGAACTCCCTGAACTACATTTGTAGTCAAAAGCAGCAAAATAGTAATCTAAGCCTGCTCAGTTCACCTTTAAAAGAAGAAAAGTGGAAGAAGGAGGGAGCTGAAATCTGTGTCACTCGATAGCTCCTGGCAAACTCTTCCTGGCTTTATGGTTATGCTTCTAAATCCTCTCAATTTAATGGTGTAGGTTTCCCTATTTTTAGATCACAAATTAAGGCAGCTCTGCTTTTTCCCCTGCATTATTTTCTAACCAGACCATAGCTATTAAACTTAGCAGCAAAGAAACAAGAGCGCCCTTCAAATAAAAAAAAAAATTAAAAAAAAAAAACACTGCACAAGCAGAATAACCACACGGATGGAGAAAGAAAATCACTCCCAGGGGCTGACAGACCTCTTGAGTTTCCACTTCAGTGGCCCACGAGGCAGGGCTGCTGCTGGGACTCCCGAGGCCCCAGAGGTGCCAGGACATTTGGCGACTGACGGAGGAGCTGCCTTGGCACAAGCCTCCCCTCGAGCACAGGTCACCCACAGGTCTGCAGCAAGTGTGAGCCCACAACACTTGGGCTGGACTGTGACCAAAAAACCCCCAGTTTAAATGCAATAATCAGGGTGAATTTGGCACCCTGCTGCCTCCTCTCTGCCGGTGTCTGCACTGGGAGGGCACGCTGTCCTCCGGATTGTTTTGAAACAACAAGAAAAAAGCTTATCGTAATCCTCCTGGCAATTAGAGGCTGGCTGGCTACAAAGTGCAAAGCATTTATCAAAACCTCCTTTGAAGGCGCTGAGGGAAGTGAATTTGAAGCTGTTGGGGACTGCAGGAGCAAGAGAGCCCAGCTGCTCCCAGGGAGCCTGAACTGGGGCGAGGGGGCAGAGGGAGGAGGAACAATTTCCTTGTCTGGGACATGAACATTTTCTATCAGCCCATTTGTGTGAGGATAAATAACATGTTATCTCTCTCTGTGCATCTCTCAAAAGTTCGGCTGATTACAGCTGGCACACTTAGGGGGCTCTTCCTGCAAAGTTTGCCAAAAAATTAGCCACTCCTGGAGCCATAAATCATCCCAAACTGGGCTTTTTCTGCCCTCATCCCCACCAATGTGAGAAAAACTCAAACTTAAAAAAAAAAAAAAAAAGAGAGAGAGAAAGTTGCCAGTTTTGTGAATGTCAAAAGGACAAAACTGGCAGCTTTTGCCTTTTTTAAAGCCTGTATCAGCACAAGCCTCCCAGAGGCAATTCATAAACAGCAACATGTTGAAGGGGCTCATCTCCCCTTGCCATACAACCAGGCTCTGGTCCAGCAGCATGAGGCAGGATTAAAACAGCGTAGTCTTGTAAAAACCATCTAAAGTAACAGGCTAGAGCACAGTTCCCAGAACCTCTTCCAGCACAGACTGGGTACTGGCATCTGATTAAATTCTCCAGACTCCTTTAATTTCCAGCCTAGTGCCCGCTGCTCTCTCTGCAGCCCTCCAGATCTCTAGACATGCTTTTCCCTCTCCCTGCTATTCACAATTCCAAGCCTCCTTAGAGGGCATGGGGAGGAAAATTGCTCATTATGCTCTCTCCTCTTATCTGCTTCCCTCTGTCCATGCATGTGGCCACAGGACACCCTCCTTCTCTTGGAGCTAAGACCATCTTCCCCCTGAGCACAGATCATATCCCTGGATTTTTATGCTGTAATGTAAGTGGTGTCTCTCCAGCAAGCAGGAAGGTGGATCAGGACACCAAGCCTCTCCTGCCTTAAGGGAAGGAGCTGAGTCCAGCCCATGGTCCGGCCACCCAAAACTGCCAGGGCTGTTTCCAAAAGCTTGTTGGTACACACAAGCCTTCAGCACGAAAAATTATGTCAGAATAGGGAGTGAAAGCCATGGAAGAATGGGAATAAGCAGATGGGAAGGTAAAGATGTATTAAAGATTAATTAAATTGCCCTGAGCAAACTGTCTGCACAGAGCAGGACCCCTGTGTCACCTCCCTGCATCTCCACATTTCCTTTTGCAACAGCTTTTCTCCTCTGCAAGGTTTTGTTCATCCAAAACCACTGAACAATCGTTGCCTTGAGTATTATTTTAATCATTCCCAAATGCCTTTCCTATGGAGGATTCCTGCTGAGGTCCCAAGCTGGGATCTCCACTGGGGTAAATCAGGCCAGCTACTGTAACCGAGCTGCTGATTTACATCTCCTAGAGATCCACCCTCCTCCCAGCCAACTCCACTCCCTAAGCTCACCCCTGCACAAGCCTCGTCCAAAAAACTCCTGGCGAAACCTTGCAGTGCATCCTCCCCTGCATGGGGCTATTCTTGGGATTTAAGGAATGTGGGCATTATATTGCCATGAAAAAGGGCACTGTGCTGAATTTATACACAGGAAGGTTGCAGGGATGAGAGCCACGGTGCAGTGGCCTTATATCTGTGTCAATGTTACAGGGATGACAACAACAAAAAAACTTTGATCAGTCCTCGAGCACAAACACAGGTTTATTTCCTTGCCATCTGGCAGAGTATCATGTTAAGAGCTGAGCAGACAACAGTGGCTGCTGCTACACAGTGTACTATATACCAATAAAAGCTGAATGGATCTGCAATAGGGCACACTTTTGAAATAGCTGTGAAAGGAAAATCTAGGCCACTAAGTGCTGTTAGAAACAATGTCCTTATATTTTTTCCCTTCCCCTTACTATTCTCCTCTGTCTTGCTTCTGCTCTTGGGATTCCTCTTCCCTCCCTTTTCCCAGTGCCGGTGGCTGCACAGAGAGCTATCAAGTGAAATACTGAACCTAAACTAAAGGTTGTGTTCATTTAACAAGCATTAAGTATCAGTCAGGAGGGGCAGACTGGCAGCTGCCTTCACAGCTGAGGCCAATCCCCCTCCATAAATGGTGAAGCACAGCATGCTCATAAATGCAGGAGGTGGTTGCAAGTCTTTTCTTTCCTGCTTCTTCCTCCTCTATTCAGCACAAAGGCACACGAGACCCACAATGACCCAGAGACCCAAGGATAAAACCCTGCAGTAGTGTAATCATTGCCTTTTGCACTTCCACAGAACCTCCTCAGCACAAGATGCTCCAGTCATTCCCTGGGCCTTGCCCAGAGCAGCTATAAACTTCAGCTATGATAAGCCACCACTGCTCAGTGGTGAACACTGCTCTGCAAACATCTCACAGATGTCTCAGCTCAAATACCTTTTACCAGAAACTAAGTGGACACACTGCCCTGCACTTCCCACATGCCAAAAGCTCAGACACATGCAGTGGTGCCTTACACGTTGTTATTTAGGCTGCCAAGAGACCGAGTGTCCCTCTGACAGGCATCAGGAGGAACAAAACCTTATTTTACTCATGAGTTCACCATAGCTTAAGCATACTTGCCCAAGTTAGTAGCAAAGTCAGCAAGAGACTGGTTCCCAGAAATCGGTTTCAACAGCAAGACCACCACTCCTGCGTTATTTAACCTTGCAGCCCACAAGCCTCAACCCAAAACATCATTCTTCACACCAAGCTGTATAAATCGTCTCAGCCACCAAATCCTCACATGGACAGACACAAACACAGGGGGACTCTCCAGTGACGCACTGGAGAAAACACAGTGGACAATGGCACGTCTTCTAAGGGACCCCACGGGATCTCTTCTCTCTGTTTTGAGTGTGTATTTCCCATTAAATAAGTAAGAATATTAGCCAGCGATCAGACAGAAGAAAAATTTAGCCAGGCCGTTAGGTCTCATTGTTACTAAGTTTTCCTATCAGGAAATACAAGGGTCTCAAAAGGGAAGCAATGGAAATGATCACTCGAAACAACTGAACAGGCTGCTAGACTAGACACTACAGGCAGCAGTCCTGACCTGGCAGGAAAACCCAATAGCCCTATTCTTCCTCTTTGGCATCTGTGCTCCTACAATTGCTCAGCCATTTCAATAAATCCTTCAGCTCCTCTCTCTGGTTTCATTTTTTTTTTTACGGGCTTAATTCTCAAAAGAACTCACTGCCCGTCATTCAGGCCAGCTTTTCATCTTCACCTGCAACTTCCCAAATGTTCTCAGCGCCCAAGAGCCATCTTTGGGAAGTCCCAGGGGAGGTGGCATTATCTTGCCAAGACTCTGAAGCACTAAGTGCCTATTTGATGGCTGCCTGACTCTTCAACAGGAAGAAATGTTTGCATGATGCTCTTATGGATGTTCACACTGTCAAAAGGGCTAGATACTATTTTCCCAAAGTAACTTGACCCATTTAAAGAACTTCTCCAGGAAAGCCAGTTGAGTATCTCTGACATCTGCACTACGGCAGACACTCTAGTATTAACCATCCCCTTTATCTCACTATATTTTTGTTGATAGCTGAACTATGCACTGCAGTGGTTCTGGCATCCCAACAATGGCTGGTTATCAGGAGCAAGAAAGCACGAGGTCTGGGAACTCACTGAAAACATTCATAGGCGATACGTGAGGGACTGGGAGAGATTAGACAGGGTTTGCTGGGACTCCAGGAATTCCTGCAATTCAGAGGTTACATGGCAAGATTTCTTTTTTGCACGGGACAGCAGCAAGCAGAAAGATGGAGTTTCCATTTCTCTTTAAAGCTGTTTTCCCAAACTGTCACACAGACACAGCTTCCCCCAGTTTTTCTGCACTGTTTCAACCATATGGGGTACCCAGGGCAACTCCTTGGAGTAACAATCCTCATGCACACTGAAGAGGCTCAACAAGGCTCTCATTTCACCAGGAGCTACCCAGCTGCCCAGCAATTCACCACTTATAAAGGGCTAATTAGTATGAGGGAATTAGTTTCAGGCAAAGAATATTTGAAAAATAATCTGTGTATGTAAGGTCAGCCATCCTACGTTTTGTTCAACTTGCTTTTTTCTCTGCTGCTGAAAGAGATCCCACAAAAATTATGTAAGACACCTAAACCAGGCAGAGGCTGGAGATTCAGAGAATCAAGTGTTAAACATACTAAAATGCCTAAAGATGCAACTTCAACCCTGAAGGCATATAAAATGTGGGAGTTTCATGGATGATGCTAATTATCCCAAAAGCTCATCTCTCTTTCCCACACCTAAGTTCTTACTTTTCCAGGGGACACAAACAAGGCAACACAAAAGAGATCCAGCAGAAGACAGAAGTGCTGACAACAAAGTCTGGCCTGAGTTGTGGCTGAATTCATTTGCCACTGGGCTCCTGCCCTGTCACGGGGCAGCTGTGAAAACAAGGCCATTGGGAAAGCACCACTTGAAGCCAGAGGGGAAATGCCAAATCAACCCCAAAGCAGTAGCAGCCAACCTCAACCACAGACTCTACAGTGGCAGCTTTTTTGCATTGTTGTTGTTTTTCCCCAAAATAGCCTGTAAGATAAAGAAAGCCAGTGATTAGCTAAGTGCCATCCTCTCTGATATGTGTTTGCCCATTATCTGCTCCTGACACCTAACATATAATTGCACTGCAACACCCCAGCAGGACAGCCTGTCCCAGGAGGCACTGAATGGACTGACTGGGAGGGTTAAAAAAAAAGAAGGGAAAATAAAGCTTGCTGGCACATTCAAGAAATTAAAAGGTTGCACTCCAGCAAGGTTAGGATGTCAGAACGGGGATTTCAAGAGCCAACAGCACTGGAAAGGTTGGCTACCTCTCAGAAGCACACCCAGATTCCAAACTTGGGTCTGGTAAGGTTTCCCACCCACAAAAATAGCCACATGCTCCTTGTCAACAAGACCTGAGCTCTTCCCTCTTTCCTTCCTGTTTATAACACATCTTCTCAAGGATGTCAGCAGAATCAGCAGCTCTCTGTGCTCCAGAGACAGCCCCTGCCTCACCAAGGGAAAAATCTCCACAGAAAAAACAACAGGGGTAAGGAAGAATTATCACTCTCTTGCCATTTTTTTAAACTGCTTTTAAAAAAAAAAAATTAAAAATATTCATTTCAATGATCCTGTTTGCCAAGCAAACATATGAACAACCTGATCAGCACAGTGCAAGAGCAACATACCAAGTCCTGTGGGCCCTGGGACTGACACAAGCCATGCTTGCCCCTGAATGCAGGACTGAGTCCCCCATAAACATGACACTGTTTAAGTGTTTGTTGCAAACGTATCATATTTGGGAACTTCATGTTTTCCATGCTGGAGAGAGAAAAATATTTGGACAGGGACACCAGAGGGAAGGCTGTGTGTCTCCACAAGCACCACAAGCAATGCACAAACCCACATTGCATCAGCTAGGGACAAATATGTAGCCCCTTCTGTCTCTTGTTTTTCCCATTTTACTCTTATTTCAGCTTTTTCTCAGGAAGGAGGTTACAGTCTATCACCTGTCCAAGATGCAGGGTGAGTGTCTCTCATGCTCCCTTTTTTAAAAGGGAAAATACATTTCATTCCAGATCAGAGATTCAATCATGGAGATCTAGATCCTGAGCCAGCAATCTGGACTTAAGATGAAGAGCACCTCGCTGTCCTGCTCTTCCTGTGTCGTGGTCTTTTTGGAAATATTCCCATTTACATTTTCTTCTAATACGAGTATGTTGGTCTCAGTAAAAGTACCAAAATAATTTCAGGAAAGCTTAATTTCCCTAAAAATATTTCCATCATCTCTAGTGGTAATTCAGCTTTCTCTAAGTATGCACAATGTGAGCCCAGCTGCAATGTGTGTGTTGTGTAAACCTGGTGAGACTCTGCTGAAGTCAGCAGATGTGGTGTGGGTTTGCAGTGCTTTCTCGGAATGAAGAACTTTGCCTTCTATTTATCACACACTTCCTTGCTAAAGAAACACCCCTAAAATGGCATTCACAATTTCAGTAAATGCTTTGAAAAAGAAACAGAAAAGATCATCAATTACCAGAAAAAAAAGAAAAACACCTTCCTGTGCAATGGCAAAAAATAGCCTGTAATCCAAGTTTTGCTGTTATGTTGACACAAACTTGGACTCATCCTGATCTTGTCCTTAAAATTGACTACTCAGTCACTCTAATTTAAACATGCAGCAGAAAGCTGTTGTCATGCACACAATGTACAAATCTGCCATGATTTGGTAATACTTAGCTTAATTTGACAGCTATTCATACCATCAGACAAGTATTGCTGATAAATAAAGACAAAGAATGAGAAACTTGTGTTTCCATCCTAAGCAATTAATAACTAAAGACAGACACAGGCAGATGAAATTTGTCAACACATGGAAAGGATCTACTAACTGCATTGCATATGAGTTTCAAAAGTAGACAGCTTTTACTGTTGTGTTTTTCAGGAAGACAAACTTGTTAGAGAGATTAAAATGATGATGCTGATCTGTGGCTGCAGCTCCCCCCTGAACAGGATGATGCTGTATCTGCCAGGCACCTTTCAGATGTCCTACCCCAGCTCCTCTGTTCCACAAGGGAAGTGGGACACCAACAGCATCCCACTTAGATTTTCCTTCTATTACTCAGGTGACTTTCCTGTTGGCTCAACTTCCTTGTCTTTAATGTCTCTAAGGCTGAGCTTTCCAGCCTAAGTCCCATTCATATTTAATCTCTACCTCTATTTAACTTGTGAAGGCTCTAATAAATGAGAGCACTCTTGGCTGAAGGTATTCCTCTGATCTGCTTGGTGCCAACAGGCCCACAGAAGTTGATGTAAACTCCAAATGACACAGCTCACACCTGGGGGGATGCAGCCAGCATCCAGCAGGGCATGCAGGCACCCCAGCCACACAGCACACCCACCACAGAGTCACCGAATCAGTGAGGCTGGAAAAGACCTCGGAGATCATCCACTCCAACCCGAAACCCAACACCACCATGGCACTGAGTGCCACATCCAGTCTTTCCAAATATCTCCAGGGATGGGGACTCCACCACTGCACCCCCTCAGACTGAGAAAGACACCAGGCTCCAGCTCCCACCTTAGCCTTGCTTGCATGTCCCAGTTAATCCCTGGAAGAAGGAAGAGAACACTCACATGGTGAAAATGGCCACTAGGTAGGTTAAGTAAAAGCAATTTTGAGGCCTGCAGGAAGCTTGGATGCTGGGTTCACCATAGTCTCCTCTCACTTTGCAAAGAGAACACTTTAGAGAGTCACTCCACTTTTTTTTTTTCAGGAGCAGGAACTGATCCCACTCTTTTGGCCCCCTTGGAGCTGCTTTGGCTCTGAGGTCTAATTCACTAGTGCAACTTATGCTGGCACAAATCCCTTAAACACCCTTTAAACAAAAGTGTAGGACACATGATGGGACAAGAGCTTACCCTGGAAAGAAACACCACAAAGAGAGGCTCTAACTGCAGTGGTTCAGAAATCTTTCTTCTACTTGACCACACTTTCGTCCCTTTTTGCCCCTGAAACCCTTGGTGTCCTCATTGCTCGCAGCTCCAGAGCTGGCTCCCAGTGACCAGGACCTTCCCCTCTCTCCCTTCTGTCATGCCCTGCTACAGACCCACACCCTCACCCACCAGCACTGGCCCTCCCCACACACACAGGACACATGAGCCCTCCCACTCTGTGTATTCCATCTGCCATGTCACACCCTGCCTGCCCCACCACCCAACCCAACCCCTCATGGACCCACCGCAGCAAGCCCAGACCACTCACTCAGCAGACAGAACAAAGGACAAGCCCTTCTCTGCCTCAGCTGCCAGTTTTTCCTCCCCCTGACCTCCACACCAGTTGACATTTATCTGAAAAAAAGTCACCTTTGAAGCCAAAACCCGTTTGGGGGCTGGATGCTGGGAAGACGGGGCCTTTTCTGTCCATGCTGTCTGGACACTCCGGCAAGCAGCACTATCTCGGTTTGGCTCCCTCCTCAGCCCCAGACCAACGTGGTTCCCTCTTGACTTGCTATTTAAAACCTGTCCCAAGACTGGCATACAGTGGTTTCAGATTAACGAGCTGTAGCCATCGGCGGGCAGGCGGTGTCCCTGTCCCCTGGCAGTGCCAGGTGCCCCCACACTGGCTCCTGCCTCCTCCACGTCAGACCAGCCCATTTATTTACTGGTGGCTTTATCTTACTGTTTAATTTAAGGAGGATCATTCCCTAAAACACATCAGAAGCTCCAGCTGCAGGGGAGTGGAGGCTCAGTCGGATATATTGCATGAATTTAAGGGTTTATTGCATTTACACATCCCCTCTCAGCACACTTTACCAGAATAGCTCTTTATCTGCAGACACAGCTCATTGACCCGGGCTGAACGTGGAGCCTGTACCGAGGTGAACAGCAGAACTGAAACCACTTGGCTCCCTGAGTTGTGTCCCTCCTCCCAAGCCTGCTCCCTCAAGAGCCCACAGCTCACAGCACAGGGCACTGAAAGCCCTCCCTCCTCCACCCAGAGTTTGGCACAAGGGGGGTGTTTTGTTTCATGTAAGATTTCAGAGATTTTGAAATCCAGACTGAAATGGAGCAGCAGCAACACCTGAAGTGTGGAAACTGTCTTACAAGGAAAATCTTATTTTCCTTTAGAAAACAATGGACCTGTTGGATCGAATCCAGAGGAGGCCATGAAGGTGATAAAAGGGCTGGAGACAGGCTGAGAGAGCTGGGGATGTTCAGCCTGGAAAAGAGAAGGTTCCATAGAGACCTTATAGAAGTCTTCCAGGAACTAAAGGGGATTTATAAAAAAGCACTTATAAAAAAGAATCTTGCACAGGCAGATAGAACAAGGGGGAATGGCTTTAAACTTAAAAAAAAAGGAGAGACTTAGAATAAATGTTAGGAAGAAATTCTTTACTGTGAAGGTGGTGAAGGAGTGGAACAGGCTGCCCAGGGAAGCTGTGGATGCTCCATCCCTGGAAGTATTCAAGGCCAGGCTGGACAGAGCTTTAAGCAACCTCATCTTGTGGGTGGCAGCCCTGCCCACGGAAGGGGGGTTGGAATGAAAGTATCTTTAAGATCCCTGCCAATCCACAGCATTCTATGATGCTGTGGTGATTTTCAAGAAGATTGCCTACGTCTCAGGTTCAGCAAAGCCCACAGTGCAATAGAACTGTGATTTCTGAAAGAAAATAGTTATTTTTCTTTATTTTAATCTCTATATCAGACATAATATAATTACATACACAGAAAATAGAAGAGTGTATATTTGTTATTCTTTGATGGACAGGGCAGTCATTTGCAGTGATGTAAAACAGGTTAAAGCCCTGTCACGTGAACACAGTAAAGTTTTACATGACTGCTGTGCAGTTCCCCCAAGCTCCCTGACAGGATCAGAGCCCCATATTGAATGAGGTACAGTGCAAACACACAACAAGAGGGCATGTCCAAATGGACAGACCAGAAACAAAACACGAGGATGAACAGAACTATGAAATTACTGGCCATGGTTCCACAGGATTCTAGGGCCAGGAACCACCCCAAGGGCAGGTCCCCCCAAGCTTTGCACAGGTTTGCACAACTGTAAGTGAGCAGAGACTTTAAAATCAGATTCACTGAATGAGGAAACATGGGTTTGGGACACAAGGAGTCCAGACAGATGTGCCCGGAGCTTCCTCTGCACAGCTCACAGCTGCACTCCTGCTTTCCATGGCAAACCAGGACCAAAAGAGCATCATCAGTAGATGGTGACATCATTTAATACCTTTTCATTCTTAGTGCACCTGGCCAAGAAGAACAGCAGGCATTTTATGCTGATTTGGGATGCAGGTGAAGAGTCCAATGCTCTCAGGATTTAGCTGTACTGCAGGATGAGAAGCCTGGGAGACCAGTGCTGGGTAGAGGAAAAGAAATAGTCAGCAAGAGGATTAACCTAAACAATTGCAAGAGGATTGACAGTGGTGGACCCCGGGTGATAAAAACCAGGCACAAAACACAAAATGACTTTAACACTCAGAAGCAGCTCAACAAAACCCACAAGAACATGGACAGACATTTATGTCATGCCTGTGTGAGCACTAGGCAGCAACAAGCAGATGGGGAACAGCTCAGGCTGTAACCATCTCAAGGGCTGAAGTGGCAGCCCCAAAGCTGCTGGATGGGAAGAGAACTCCAGCAGGAGCAGCCTCACAGCAATTTGTAGGCCCAGCTTGGTACTTCACAGAGCCAAGCTGTGCTCTGCACCATGGAATGTGTGCTCATTTCCACATGCCCAGCGATGGCAGCACAGCAATGAGGTGGCATCGTGACTCAGGTAATGCCATCAAGTCACAGCACCCAAAGAGAGGGGCTGGAAGCTGGAGGGACAAATTGCAGGCTGCACCAACTTTGTTCCCTCCTGAAGTTGTCAGTGCATACCAGAAAAAAGCAGCTGCTGTGGAAGACAACTGAATGAAAAAGAACAGGATTTGTATTCTAACCCTAGGAGCTGCGTGGTTGAACTCAATGAAAAATCTGGTCTGTGATCCCTACAAGACAAGTCACATCCTAGGCTAAAAAGCCACTGTCAGGCCCAGCAGAGCTGAAACTGTGGACAGAAAATCACCGTGACCCTCAAACCCAGCACCAGGTGCTGGCTCTTTTGTGTCTCTTCAGATTCAGATGAGGAAAACAGGCATTAAATCCACAGCAGTTCTGTGGTTTCGGACTCCAGCCCTAAAACAGAGGCTTTGCCTTACTTATTTTTACATTCCAGTTGTACAAAACCAAAGAATATAATCTGCTTTTGAGGATTTAAAATCTGTGGATCTCTCTGTGCTTGTTAAGGTGCTGGTGCCATCACCGGATCTGATGTGCCAGGTTGATTTTTTCCCTCCTGCCACCTAATGTTTTAGAAAGGGATGGAGTACAGGGAACAACCCCCTGCACTCAGACACCTGTGCACAGAGGCAGTGCCTTGCACCCAGGGGTGGGTTTGTAACAAGGGGAAGAAGAAGAGAGAGAAACTTCTCTCCGAGCTCACACACCACCTGTCCAAGTGGTCAGCCTGTCAGTGGTCTGGCTTTGGCACACTACTCACTGGATTTAGGCTGTGAAACTTTGGGTTGCAGTACATCTGTAAAAGTAACAGCCACGAGGAAAGGAAGGGGGGAAGGTCCGGGCATCCTGCAAAATGTAACTTAGCAGGAATTAAAATGTAAAAGAAACACCCTCCGGGGTCTTCACAGAAGCTATAAACCCAAGAAACTGTTTTGCCAGGTGTTACTGCGCAGCGCCTGCTGTTAAAGCAACTCTTTGCTGGCACCTCACCTGTCTCATCTTCCCGGTGCCTCTGAGCCCACTGGGCAGGCAGTGCTGAGCTGGGCAGCCGGGCAAGTTATTTAATGCCAGCCCTGCTCGGCAAGGGCTGCACTGGCGCCAGGCTTTGAGCAGCTGAATGAAGTGTTGTCATTTCCCAGCTGGGAGTGGGAAAGAGCACGGTGCTGCTTCCTGATGCTGTTATTTTATTTTGCAGCAGCTTCCCCTTCCCGCTGTCTGAATGTCACAGATTACTTCACTGCTGTGCGAGCCTGGGAGCGGGGGAGCAGAGGGGGAAGTGAAAAACCTGGCAAGCGCTTCCCAGACTGCCGGCATTCCCGATGCCCCAGCGGCTGCACAGAAAGCAGAGGCTGGAAAGGATGGGTGGCAGGCTCACCTTTTGGTAAGTAAGAGCCACGCACAGGTCAGTAACACACCTGCCATGGCCTGCAAACACCCACAGACCCTGCTCTCGCTCCCATCTATTTAACCCCTCTATACTAAGGCTGGGGATGTCTTGCTGGCTCAGGAAATATAAGCCCCGGGCTGCTTTTTGGAGCCTGTCAGCAGTGCTCTTTTGTCAAGCAGAGGCCTTCCTGTCAAGTGATACAAAGTGCTTGCTCTCCTTTTCCCTTTGGGATCCGCACACGCTTCCTCCCGCAGCAGCCCCAGCCTTTGTGAGCCCGAGGAAGCGGGGCTGCTGGCAGGACTCCCGAGAGCCTGGCAGGGAGACCACTCTGCACAGCCCTGGAGCTCACCCCTGCACTGCATGCAAAGGGCCTGGGCAGGGGAGGACGTGGGGAATTCGGGGTACCAGGCTGGAGAATGGCAGAGATCACCAGTGAGGGTGATCAGAACAAGTACAGCTGCCCCATGATTTCAAACAGCTTACAGAAAGCTCCTTCCCACAGCAGGACTAAACTGTCCAGCCAGGGCTGGACTGAAGCACTCAGAGAAATAACAAGAATAACTGAGAATAAGAAACAAAAGAGACATGGCGTGATTTCCCCATTGAAACAGCAGTGAGGATGTCAAGTGAGCAGCAGCAGTGAGAATGAAAAGTTCTCTAGCACTCAGAAGAAGTTTCTTTCACCACAGCATCCCTGTCTTCACTCATCTCTGAAATTTTACCTGGCCGTGGCCCTGTTTTGGAGAATTGGCTCCATATCTGCAAATATACACAGCTGGGGTAATCTCATACTGACCTACAATACTGTCACTATCAGGTAGGTCATATTCTCTTTCCCTTGCTGCTTGGTTTAGTGGAAGTTCTTCCCTCTGTGCCTTGGATTTGTAAAGCAGGAACAAGGGTGCCAACTACCTCTGTAAAGCACTTAAGACTTCTCCACTACAAGGTGCAACACCCACTAATTTCAGCGGGACTGTTGCCTGAATAAGGCAGCACTCAGAGCTCAGAGGGTAAGCTGAGGCTACTAAAATCATCCTTTGTTTTCAGACAAAAATAAGATGCACATGAAAGTGTGCTCCTTTGTTCATTCTGAAGCAGGTGGAAAGGGCTTTCTTCAGTATACAAACACAGGAAGGATAATTAAACAGCAGAGATCGGGGAAGCATGGAATGCTGTCTCAACAGGTCTGCTGTCTGCAGGTTCCCCATACAAATATCATGTCAGAAACAATTGGCATACCTGTAACATCTAGTAAGAGTTGTGTATTGTCAGAAGAAATTAAATTTACAACATCTGCAACTCTTAAGCTTAAAGATCACACTGAAATCCATGCAGAAAATGCAAAAAGTCAGATTTGATGGCAAAATTAGTGTCCCAAGAAAGCCTTTTCTGATTGCAATGGAGGTCCTGAGTCACATTCTCCAAGGGAGGGGTAGAGCAGGGCAGGACAGGGCAGGGCAGCAAGCAGGTGGGACCACTTCTCTCAGTAGCAGTATAAGCTTGTGGAGGCTGAAAGTACTGGTTTTATACACTGCCAGCTCCATGCCAAAGGACAGATAACATTTGGTAGTGCACAGCACTGCTCCAGAGTAATCCAGGCTCAGAAGCACCCACCAGGACAAAGCCAAGCAGAGTTTAAGCAGACAGGTTGCATTAAATCCCATGTCAACATGCAGCCTCAGGCTCTGATGTCTGGGTTGAGTGAGTGTAACTCTCCACTGATCCCTGGGGTGATGGGGAAAACACTATCCTCACATCCCTCAAGGCACAAAGAAAATCTTTTCCTTCTCACTTCTTTTTCACCCCTCTTAAAGTGGTGGCATTCCTCGCCAGCTGTAATCAGCACGCACACTCTCCCAAAGTGCCATTTAATACCATCACACAAAACTACTGCGTGACCCACTTTGGGTTATTATGTGCAATAATTATAAGACACCACAGTCCCGGTCTGCCAGGCTCCAAGAGGCTTTCTGCAAGGGCATTCCCTCAATCCCCCCTTCCTGTGGACTCCCAGCTTCATGCCTGGGAGATGGACAGCATTTCTCTTCATCGCATCCACCCCCACCTCCACTTAATTTCATGCTTGGACTGTGACTACACTAACAGGGCATATCGAGTTTCTCCCTCGTATGCTGATTAAACCGACATGGTGCTTTGCACAGTCTTTCACAGACTCTTTATCTCAGTAACAAGAGGGAGGAAAAAGCACAAGGACAACTCTGAGCAAAGCAACACTGTCTCCTTTCCTGGCACTGCCAGAAGTCTCTTTGGGAAATGCTGTGCACCCTCTGTCAGGAAGCTGAGAGAGAAAAGCTACGACAGCTCAAGGGCTTGTCAGAGCAGGCCAGTCCTGGTAAATGGGAAATTCTGGAGGTCTCTTTAACGTTTTCCAGCCTTTACACTGTATTTTTCCACTGTATCAGACTGAGGAGGTGGGTAGAGATCAGAGGCTCGAGAGGTGGTGTTTCAGAAGTGGCCTCTGTTTCTGGCAGCTCTGCAAGAGCCGAGGAGTGGACAGTGCCCTGCTGTACCACAGTGTGTGCCTATGGCAACCAGGGTCATGGCTATGGCTGCAGAGCACTGAAGCCACAGCTGAAGTGCTGTCACTTTCCATCAGCCCAAAATTTACCAGGTAAGTTTTAACCAATTTATTTTTCCCAAAACTGTCTTGTCTACCAGGCTTTGGTGTGGTTGAATGTAACCTAGCAAGCTCTCACAAAACTTTTCTGGAGAAATGTCCTGCTTCAGAACTACAAAAAATACTTAAATATGAAATGGAGGATTTCAATCTACTCCCATTTCTTTGATTTTTCACAAGGTCATAAAAGAAGGGAATATTCCAAGGCCCACAACAATTACAGAGGGAATTGACACCATACCAGGATAAATGAGTGGCAGAGGCACTGCTTAGAGGCAGGAATGGAGAACACCTCTCCTGGCTTTAGGGCCTTGAGTCACTCCAAACAAAAGACATCCAGAGAAGCACAAGACACACCAGGTCATCCATATGGAGCTTGCACATAGGACCCTGAACCCACGGAATGCCTGTATTCCTGTGGGGTAACAGAGCCTGGGGTAAAAGTCCCCATGTACCAGTTACCTGTGTTTGGAAAAGCAGGTTGGAAAAGCCCAGACTTCCCCAATGCCGCTGTCCATGTTGAAGCCAGTTCCCTTCAGCTCCCTGTACCACAAGTACAGAGAGACTCTGCTCATCTTGTCATAATGCAGGCACTGAGGACAGGTCAGATGATTCCCACACCAGGTCTCAGCCCACAGCCCAGCACATTCTCATCAAAGACTCGGTTTGACAGGCTCTTCAGGCAGCAACACAGTAACAAGTGCACACACTGTCAAATAATTTGGTCCCAAATCAAAGACTTCATCAATCCCAGGATTTGAAGCTCTAGGAGACCTTTGGAAAAGGCATTACTTTGCTTTTTTCTCCTGTCTTGTTCTTGAGCTCGAGCCAACTACAAAACTGCTTTGGTCCCTTAAGACAGACTTTTCATTCCTCATGGGCTTGTGAAGCACTCACAGCTCCTTTCAGCTCCTACTAGAACCATTCAACACCTTTGCAAGCTCCTTGGTTTCTCAAAGGAATCAGTCCAGCCTCTGAAGAGCCAATTATAGGAGAGCACAATGCAAATATAAAAGAACACGCTCAGTTTCCAACCCACACATCAGAGGCTTTGTTTAGAGAACCTCCAAATCCATCACAGCCTTACTAGCTGACTTCAAATCCCCTTGCCACAACCCTTGCAAAGAGGGCAGTGCCTGGAAGAGGAATGAGAGCTGATTTCAGAGGTGGATTGATTACCTGGACACACCTCACTGATGCAGAGGTACCAGCCTGGACCTCAGATTCCCCAGCAGACCCTTTGTTTGCCACAAGAAGCTACGTTAGAGAGACTTGTTCTACTCAGACCCACAGGTGACATGTGCAGTTTAAAACAGACTGTTTTCAGGAGGGTATTTCCTTGTTTAGCTTGGGTTTTTTGATGGGACCATAGAACTGCAGCTGATACCACAACTGAGTGGATCTAGGTTGTCATTGCAGATAGATGGTCTGCTGGAAAGTGCTTTCACATGTGCACATAGACACACACACACACACGTGCACGCTGAGTTTGGCTGGGCTGGTTAAAACACCACAGCACTTATTGCTCCTTGAGGCCTATGAGTTCACTTCCAGGCTCCCAGCCAGCCTGGAAATCATATAACCCACATGACCAGCAAGGTTGTAAGGAGACGTTTGTCCAGAAAAAAAATAGTTCCTGAGTGCTGTTCCCTGCAGGACACATCTCAGCAACTCTGAAACCAAGATAGCAACTAGTCAACACTTTGGGGACTATCCTTGGTGAGGTCAGCCAGAAATGACTGCCCACCATCACGAGTGACAGCTGCCATGCTGGGGATAAAGGAGAAGGCACCTCCTAAGCCTGGCTCTTTTTTGCAGAGAAACACAGAAATTTTTAGTGATGTTCTAGTGCTTTTCTGTCAAGGAAAAGAGCCAAAGAAGCATAAAAAGGATATAAATCAAGCTGTCTAGAAAAGACATCAGAGCACAGGGCTCCTTGCAAAGACCATACCAAGGAACAAGGCAAGGATGCCAGGCAACCAAGGGATGGCACACTGATGAGGCATGGAGCAACAGTGGGTGGCCCTACAGGGTCCACAGGGCACCTCATTTACAGATATGCTTCTAAAGGTGACTGCAAACCACCCCAGGTATCTTTCCTCCAGCAGAGTAACACACAATGGACAGACAGGCAAGAGAGAGAAATGAGACTCAGAGCTCAATATTGATACAAGGTCCTTTTCCCCAAATTGTGCTGGACCTTCAAAAACTCTTCCCACTGTGTCTCCCCCTCTCCAGCACCTGGTCCATCACCTTCAGCTAGATCACAACTGTTCTGAGGCATGAGGGGGGATTAGGTCACCTTGTCAGGCCAAATTCAGATACCTCACAAGCACTTGCCATCACTGGGGAAGGGAACAGGTGTTTGGCCCTTCATATGGGGATGAAATTTATGCTAAAGACAAGGTAAAGTCAGGGCAAACCCCTCTCATGCATCATGGTGTAACAATCTGCATGAAAACACAGCTATTGATATAATCAGGTTTCCCATCCCTAACATTCATCTTGTTCTTCTCTTGCTTTAATTTTTGCTGATAAGAGGTAGCTCATTATTTGGGGGGAAGGAGAGGCTGCCTATGTTTTTTTCACATTAAATTGTGGCAGCGGTGCGCAGAGAAGCACGGCACTTCCCCTCTCTCACCGGGTAAGCTGCAGCACAAAGGCTTGGGGCTGACCTCACATCCTCTCCAACAATTAAAAGTCAAGGCCAGCAGCACAGCCAAAACTTGACACGCTCTTTTAGAGAACAAAGGTCACTAGATTGAAGTCTTCACTCCCTGCTTTGGCTGAAGCAGCATGAAACATCCTCTTCAAAACCTAAGGCAGTTGAATCTTTATCAGGTGATGATGGCTTTTTGGAGAATAAAGACAACTGACCTCTGTGTCTTCCCTCCTACTGTTCCACAAGAAACCTTCAGGCTGCCTAATTAGTATAAATCATTTTCCAGTAAGTGCTCCTGCCCCATGATGGCCTCATCAGACACCAGGTCCAGAGACAGAGCTTTGATGGCTGCGATAGCTGGGAATGACGGCTGAAGGAAGCCAGAAGCAGGACGGTCACAGCCATGGCTGGCCCCAGCTCCCCGAGGAGCAGAGCAGGCTGAGTGGGCACTGCAGATGTGCAGGTGTAACCTCCACAGCCAGGAGACAGGGGCTGGAGAGGACAACAGCTGGGCAGGAAACGAGCCAGAGAAAGGCTACATTAGAAACCACAGCAATTTTAGTGCTTTCGCACAAATAGGGTTCTTTGGAAGATTAAATGAAATAAAAAGTCATTACATGGTTAAATGGTTAATTTCATGGCTACAGTCATAAAGCTGACAGAAGCCAGAGCAGCCACAGGCAGGCCCTGTCCAAGCCTGACAGCATCAACACTGTCTCAAGAATGAGGCTTCACTAAGTAATTTGGTTTGGGCTAATTTAAAAATCAATCCTCAGAGCATGTTGCTTGGTCAGCCCAGGAGCCTCACTCTTGAAAGAGTCCACAAGATAGACTCATAAGACAATAGTCAGCCATCTTCTTGCCCATCATGGGGTAGGACTAAAATCTATCCCAGACTGTCTGGAGGTCCTTCCTGCCTGCTGTGCCTTCTTAATGCTCTCTGCTTTGCCCAGCACACTGAAACCCTCACACAATTCAAATGTAACCTCCAGCTCAAGGAGACTTTGTGTGGCTGGTGAACAAGGCCTAACACAGTCCCAGCTCCACCTTATCTGGTCAAAATAAGGATGACCCAAGAGGAGAACCTACAGTGGTGGCCTGGAATTGCCATGGGTTTCATCCTACTCCTTCCAGTGCCCTGGACAGACCCTGGGAGTGCAGACTGACTGCATTTCTCCACACTCTTCAGATCACTTGTAGCACAGATTTTGTTCCAGCAGAGAGCCCTCCCAGCATCTCTCCAGCTGACAGGGAAAACCCTCAGAAAAAGGGTATTTTTAGGAGCTGTTTCCTCCTATCAATCTGAAGAGCAAGTAGCATTTCCCTATCATTAGACCAACAAAAATAGAAATCACAAGGCACCACAGTGTCAGACCTCTCACTTCCATGAAAACTCAAAGGCCTGGGCTCTTCCACACTCAGGCTCAGATTGCAAAGATGAAACCAAGAAACCCCCAGCAGCCCCACAAAAGCATTTGGATGCCCCATGAACTTGGAGAGATCCAAGTCCAAAGCAACACTAAAGCAAAAATCAAACTGACTCCCTCTCCTCGTTGTGTGGTCACTCCGATGTGGTGAGAAGAAAGATTTAGGTGTTAAATCACCAGAAAATGTTTTGTTGCCTTACTTTCCAGTAGTGCAATGAGTCTGATTGGCCCAGTGCAGGCAGAGAAGAGTGAGATGGCAGCAGACAGCCAGCAGCAGGAAAGGATGCAGGGAGAGAAGGGCCTCCAAAATGAAACTCAATGGAAAATACCATTTTTATATTAAACAGCCCCTGCTGACAAACAGTTCTTTGTCCCAACACAAAGAGCATGCTTCAGGCATGAGTTGCTAAGACAGAATTTCCCCCATGCAATTCCCTGCTCAAGATATGCTGCAGAAGTCAGTACTGCCTCCATGTGCCCTACCTGCTCTGGGGTTAAGACAAAACATTTCCAGACGTGTCCTTACATAAATAAGTTCTCCATGTTGTGGATTGATCTACTCCACTTTTGCTAAGACAAACTCAAAACCATCCTCCAGTCCCACTGAGGTGAGAGGGGCTGCACTGCTGGGACTCAGGCAGAACCACTCCTCAAAGCCTCACCTGTGTTAACTGAGGCTCAGAAAACAAGACATTTGATAAAAAAAGATGTAGCTTTGATAAGGCCAAACTAATCAACACCTTAAATTCCAGCATGTAATTTTAGTTTTAAAAACTGTGTCTCCCAAAAAATAAAATCTTAACGGGGTATGGGTGGGGGGGTAGGGAGGGGATCCCCAAGTTTTCTTCAGTTTTCTTTCATGGGATACTGATGATACTCTAAAAGATGAATTGATAGGATAGAATAAATTGCATTTTAACTCTGGGGTCAACTTGCTTACTGTTAGGATCCTCAATCCAAGTTTATCCCAGGAGAACTGGATTCAGGTTTATAAGACATTAATTAACTATATTACAAAATATAATCTCATCTCTTCCTAAAAAACAGTGATTTAAAAAAAAATTGATAAAGAAGTCCTAATGGATGAATACACATATGCATTCACCCTGCTCCTCACTAACTACAGCCTCTAACAGGAGATAATGGAAGCTGCTTTCAAATGAAATGTCTAAATGGGCCTAGAGCTTGTTTTCTCCAAACTCAGCCAGGCATTACTGCTGCCACAGCCATTTTCAATCAAGCTTTTACTGCAAAGGAAAACAAAGGAAGAAGTTAAATCCATGGGAGATTTCCAATGAATACTTAAAAATCTTTTCATGGGACAGAGTGAGGGAACTCTGTACCAGCAATGACCTCAGAAATCTTGTGAGTTCACTCCATTGCAGGCTGTTCCCTCTCTCCCCTAGATTTTAATTAGCTAATTCAAGGCCTTGTATGGAGGAGGAAAGAGTAGTGCTTAAGCAGCAGAAAGTTCAGCTGAATTTGCTGTGTGCTTGGAATTTAATAGACAAATACCAAGATCCTTTTAGGGACTGTCATTTCCCACAGTTAAAGGTGGACATATAGCCACTTGGAGCCTTCAAAGGACCAGGGACACAGAAAGTGTCTCCTTATATCAAGAATATGCCGAGTTTTGTGTGCCACCCTACACCTTCCACGGGGAGAGGCGCTGCCACGCTGTCACCACACAAATCTGTGACTGTGCAGACACACAACACACACCCGAGGCATTCTCCCTGTGCCTGTTTCTCCCCCCTGCAAGGTCTTTTCACCCGCCTGAGGAACAAAGCCAGCGGCCGAGAGATGCAGCAAAAGTGCCTTGTTATGCAGAAGAAAGAGATACTTTAACTCAGCTGTCAATAAGTTTTGCCCATTTACATGTGTGCGGAACACTTTGAATAAATTACGTTTCCAGGATTTAGCTCCACGACAGTGGCCTAACAAAAGGGGACTTACAGCTCCAGGGGAGAGGAGGGGCACAAGGGGGAAACACATTCTGCACAAGACAAAAATCCCTTCCAGAACCATGAGGGCAAACTGGGTTGGCATTCTCTTTTGATGAGCACGACTTTTACATCACTTGCAATCTATTTTCAGACACATTTTCTGCATTTGCATCAAGCAGAGAGTCACTTCCACATATGGTCTCTGTGGGGGTGAGGATGGGATGGTTTTGCTTTTTTAATTACAGACAGAGCAAAAGTAAAAACAATGGGGGAACCATGGGGTGCTGCTGATGTCAGGTGGAGCTGTGCTCCTCTGGGGACCAATTTTACTTGGAGAGTGCAATCTGCTGGTCCAGCTTTTAGCAGAACCAGCAGCCAACAGAAGTGCTTACAAGACACTGGCTGGGGTTTGTATCTTATTTTAAATATGCTCACATGCATCCCCAGGTGACTACTCTGAAGAAAATTTACCTGTGGGGAGTGAGAGGAGGACGCAGTCTGCTACATCACCATGGGGTAGGAAAAGCAGCTATCTCATGGACCAGTCCTCCTACACCAGGGGAATCACTTCAGCATTTTTCTGAGCAAGGCACCTTAAAGAGGAAAAACTCACTGAGGTAAAGTCAGTGGGATTTGTGACCAAAAAAATTGGGAATTTAGGTTTTCTGCTTATTGAGAGAAGACTACCAGATATGAGTGTCTCACCTCTATCCTTCACTTGCCTGAAGGGAAATAATCATACAGGGAGATGCTAGAAGGGATTTAATCAAACACAAGTTTGTGCCCCCATAAGAGACCCAGCAGATGAAGCTCCCAGCTCTTGCCAGGCAAGACAGACCAGCTACTCTAATGGCACACACTGATCCTCACATCCTTCAAATTGTAATGCCATGAAATAAAGCCTGGCTGCCTTCCAGGGTTGCACTGGTCACTGACTTTAATAAAAACAAGTGAAGTAAAATAGATCCATGAGGCTGAAAGCTCAGGCAGGTTCCCCACAAACACAGCAACTGAAAATATCCCCAGCTGACAGGCTCCACTGTGCTTTGATGACAGCAGCTTGGGATGGGCAGCCAGAAAGGGCTGAACACTACCCGAAACCTCCCTCCTCAGAGGCAGCAAACAAGAATTCCTGACCTCCCTGATATGAAAACCAAATACACTGAAAGCAAGAGAAAAGGAAACCACCAACATCACAGCTTCATGTTTAATATCAATGGGAACACGCAGAACCTTTCTTCACTGCTTCAAACAAACGAGTGACTCATTCCCTTCACAGCAGCAACCCTCAGACCCACTGCCAGCCAAAGAAACAACGTGGAGAAAAAGAAACATCCACATCAGTTAGGTGATTTCTCTACCCCCAAAACCCACCAGCGAACAGGGCTTGACAAATGATACAGGGAAACTTTTGAAAAATTTCTCGTTGTCCAGAACATCCTCTCTGCAACTACCACTCTGAGCCAGTAAAAACCACTGCCAGAAGCGTGCCGATTGCCATGCCCTTAATCTTATCTGTGGAAGAGGATCCAGGGCATCAACTTCACTGATGTTTCCAGGAAGAGGAGCCCTAATCAAGCATTTCTGCCCATGAATAACAGACAAGGAATGTCTCCACTTGGCCCGCAGTAGCCTGTGAAAAATTAAAAAAACATTGTAAAATCGGCTTTGGAAGCAGGGAGAGCAGAGGGGGTGATTGCTGTCTTATCTCCACCAGTACAGATGCTGGAAGGGCAAGGCTGACCCACAGACAGCTGTCACTCTTGAGACAGCTTAGCCAAATCCACGACAGAACTGGTCTACAGTGCTGGATGGCCATCACCCAAAATGGAGTTCTCTTCTAACCAATTTTTTTTTAATTAACAGAGCTGTAATAATCACTGATTTTCTTAAAAGTCATTGCTGTGCAATGCAGAAGTTGCAGCCAAAAAACACCCATGTTTTTCAGAGAACTCTGAACGTGCACCAGAAACAGTCAATGAACAGGTATGAATTTAAGACTAACCAGATCCAGATTGAGGACCGTCCCTTTCACTCTGGAAGGCACCAAATGGGCCAGGTTGACCTTTTACTAGAGAATAGCCCTGAAAAAGAAATGCAAATGTTAACAAGCCCTTTTTCCTGCCAGCTGGGTCTGCTCATTCCCAACCAAACCCCACAGTCCCACATGGTTAGCAGAGAGTACTGCATCTGCCAGGAGTAATTGCTAATGCTGGAGTGCCTGTTCCTAAGCAAGTAAAAGCACTTCCCAGTGCATATGTGCATGCAGGTTTTGCCATGGCACTTCTTAAGGATCTGACAACACGCAGCAAAGGGTCAGCAGTTCTCTCTGGGAGGCTGTGTTGATATCTGCTGCAAGATAACACACCCTGAAGTCAAAGGAACTTACTTATTTTCTAGGCTCATTATCAGTTGTTATTGTAAGTAAAGCAGCACTATGTCAAATGCCCCTTCGTTCTGACCTTCCCATGGGCAGGACCCAGTAGGATCTCACGGAATGTGAAATAATCATTAATGCACTCTCTGGCAGTGCTAATAAATCATATAGCTCAACGTCTTTTAACAAAGCCATAAAACAAAGGCACACCAATAAACTGCACATTTGAGAACCATTCCACCCCCAGCCTCTTCCCTCACATTCCAAAAATACAGAAAAGCAGCGGTGACGTTGGCTCCATCCTCTAATCCCCAAATCCCCCAATTACACCGAGGGAGGTGAAGATAACACAGATTTAAAGACCTAAAAGGAAGCTTCTTTCAGAGGTAGAAGGTGTTATATCAACAATTCTGGGTAATGGATTCATTTACCATGACACTTCTCCCTGGGCAGACAGGCAATACAATGTTTACAGATATTGTGCCTCCCTTTCAAGCCCTTCAGAGAGGTTTGGTGGTACCTGGGCCTTCTGCAATGAGCTGAATTCATGCCATAAGGAAAAGTTTTGCCTTTGTACGGAAATGGGCTGGCTCACATAGTAATCCTTCTAACTCTCACTGAAGCCTGAGGGTAAATTCACTTATATTGGCTTTAAATTAGCCTTTCCTTTTCCACTTCGAAGAAGCCATTCCTGATTTACACCAGAATGTGCTCAAAACCAGATCCCATAAGGCCTCCTTCACCTCTAACTTCACACACACAGAGCAAAGGCACCTGAGGGGTCCCTCACCTCTCTTTACAGAAGGAAAAGGTGCTTTTAGGGCATGATGCATCTCAATCCCACACAGGTAAAGGATAAATAAATCCTGCTCTGCAGCATAGCAGGGGCTGAATGAGCTTCTCTCCCTCCCACTGTCAAAGGGACCATTGGGACTCTCCATGGAGTATTTTTTCTTGGTGGTTTTTTCCAACTGCTGCCATGATTGGATGCTCTCTTTCGTTACAGTGGGATTCCAGGCCATTGTGTCCATCTTTTCCAGTTCACATGAAGCAGGAGCTGCTCTATTAGCCCTGTATCAGGCCATGCTGAAGGCCACCAAGTCCTCCACATGCGTCACCAGCCTTGCCAGCAAGGGCAGGATTTGCAGCACTAACTCAGAGAGGAAAGTTTTGCTTCCAGCTCCTGATCCACCAGCCACAACTCCTCCTCCTGGATCCAGCTACAATCCCTCTGCTAGGACTGTAAAACAACAAAAGTTGTTTTCAGGGTCACTGTGAAATGATGTTGTTTTCAGCAAGCAGAACTGCCTGAACCTAATTTACTGTACATCCTGTCTGTGCTTCACAATGAAAACACCACACAAGGCTGCAGGTCAGACCTCTAAGCCCCTCCTGCCTGAGATGCTAATTCCTGCATGGTGATGAGAAAGCCCCAAGGGCTATTAATCTTTCCCACTCTGGGGTATAAATTGATTACCAGGAAGAAATACCACCTCTTCCTTAAATACATCTAATATTACACACTTAGGAGCAAGGAGCAAGTGTGTGAAGCTTCCAAACTCAGCTACTTTGCTGACAGTGACCAAAATACATCATAGGAATGTCCTTGGATGTTTAGCTGTGATGTGTCCTCAGGCACACCTGGCAGGGAGGAGTGGGGACTCGGTATAAGAGTGGCTGAGGATATTAAGTAGCTGTGGAGCAAAACGATCCTGTCCAGCTCTAAAAACTCAGTGGGGGCAAGAAAGCCCAGTGGGGACTTGCCTGTAGGCTTTAATTGCTGGCACTGCATGCAGATATGTATGAGCAGTGACTATGGCAGCATCACCACTGGCTCTTCCAGGAATGAAATATGGCCAGGATTCAGCTCTTAGGCTCATCTAAATTGAGGTGCCGAACTCCCATTACAGTCTGCAGGGAGATGGTCAATACTAGCTCAGTGCCCCCCTTACCAACATCCCCATCAGCTTTGAGGGCAGCTCAGACACTGATGCATAAACGATTTCATCTGAGCTGAACACTTCTGACAGTGCCTTGGCTTCAGGCTGCAGGACAGCACTCCCATGTCTGGTGGGGTGAACCCCACAGAAAGGACCAAGGGGTCCCCTGGAGCACCTTCTCCACTTGTACCCACCTTCTCATACTCCCCAGGGGTGTGGAGGCTCCCTGCCCACCCACAGACCCGATGCACCAGCACAGCTGGATCGGAAAATATTCTACAGACCTGCAGATTCAACAGGATTAGTTCTACCTGAGCAGGAACACAGGGAGGGAGCCAAGCTCTGGGTTCCTCTGGACTGTCCCAATGCTCCTTACAGGCAGAAGGCAGCATGAGAGGGGAGGCAGTGACAGGAGCCCCGCAGGCAGGCAGGACTTTTCAGAAATACTTTTTCATTCTCCCTAAATCCTCTATCCAAACCTTCCCCTTTTGCTAAAAGTCTTTGCAAACACTAGCAAAACCTTTCCCGTTAATCTTTCTCCATCTCGCTAAAACAACACAGACTGTCTGTCTCCAGGGAAGGCTGTCACAGGATATGGGGGAGGAATCTATCATTTGTAATGTACGGAAATATAACTTACATTTATCAAAGGCATTTGCTGCAAAAAAAACAAATACACAGCAGAGATTGGGAGGCCAAACCCTCACTGCCTTCAAGCTACCGTGCTTAGCAATCGTGTGAGTAACAGCCTGAGCAAACCCAATTAATTTGATTTGTAGATTGCACAGATTAGCAATTGTGTTCCAGTGGTAAATCCCACAAGGAGCCCTTCTTGCTTACATTTCTGTACAGCTCTTCATTTGTTACCCTAATATGTAAAAGGCACCTATCTAAATCCCTTCCATTTATTTACTGCCAGGTATGCAGCACTGGCTTCCAACAGCACCTTCCAACCAGGATCTGTGGAGATCTATGCAAATTTTAGTTCTGAAAACTCTCCAGTGCCCATGTCAGAAATGTAAGAAAAACCTTGACCCTGAGGCACTGAGTGGCTCAACTTTGCTGTTTACAGACGGTCTGGAAAACAACTGAACTCTCTGGAGGACACTCTTTCTGATGAGCTTCACTGTAGCCACCAGCCATGCCAGGCTTTCTGCACCCTCCAACACCTCTGGCTTGATCCAAATTTAACATTCAAAGGGTTCTGATTGAAAAGTGAGACCCTTTGCATGTTAACATCCCAAAGGAGGGCCATCTAAGCAAAAAGAAAGAAAAACGTTGCATGACCTACTGTTAGAGTGAAAATTGTCCTTTCAGCTTCATGAGCAGTTATCTCCCAAGTAAAAATGCCTGATGTAGAAGTATACAGTCAAAGTTGCACAAGATTCCAGTAATGTTTGTTTAAAGCCAGAGATGTCCCTTTAAGATGAGGTCTGTGAAGCTGGAAAAAAAACCCCAACCAAAACAAACCCAACAAGCCAGCGATGACAGAGGGGTAGGGAAAGCTTTTTTCCTAGTTTTTTAGGTTGATTTGGAAAGAAAAAAATCTACATAAGAAACACATTCAGCTGGTTAAAATAAGAAAAGCAAGATTCTACTGATATTGACTGGATTTCAATATTTCTAAAAACACGAGCACTTCATAAATACACTGAAATATTCTGTCATCGCCAGACAGAACATGCCAGTTTTCTATAAATATAGACATCTGGCAGTGGTTTCTTCTACTGCTATAGATTTCTGGTGTGAAGAACGCTATTTTGTAAGCAAATGCATGTTGGAAATTAATTTCGTATGTGACAGGTTACATTAAAGAGCAAGAAAGATTTGCTGGGCAGAAGCGCGTAACAATAACAGAGTTCCCATACCCTCCCTATGAGGTTGCCTGCATGATACTGTAGGCATAAAATATGTTCCACCAAGCAGTGTTGGGAAGCTTAATTAAAGCATGCCCACAAATTGCACTGAAATTTGAAAAGGGGACTTAGTTTGGCGTTGTAATTCCAGCCATGGTGAAACACCACTGACAAAACAATGAATATTAAATATCAGTGAGTAACAGCCTGCTTGTTACAAACCACCTGAGGGGTGCCACAAGCAACAGCCAGATATGTAAAATCCAGTGCTATAGGGCTATGCCATGATTTTTAGCCTTTCCTTGTTTTTAAAAAGGATTTCCAGTCAGATGTATCTAATCTGGCCCATGGTACAACCATCCACAGAGTTGCATCAGACAGAGGGCAAGACATTAGGAAGAAATTATTTCCTGTGAGGGTAACGAAGCACTGGGAGAGGCTGCCCCATCTCTGAAGTGTTCAAGTTGAGGGGGCAACCTAGTGGAAGGTGCCCCTGCCCATGGCAGGGGGTTGGAACAAGATGATTTTTAAGGAGTCTTCCAAACCAGTCTAGGATTCTATAATTCTACAAAACTGGGGACACACGGGGGTCATTACAAAGAGATGTGCAGGGGGGGAACACTTTACTTCACTAAGGGCTCACCTGGGCTAAAAATGGACCCTGCTCTCTGACTCTAAGGGTGACAGAACACATCCCTGTGTAAGGGCACGGGATATGTTTTTTATCCACATCTGCTTTGCTTATGCAACTCCCTACTACAAAGTAATTAGCATCAGCAGATAGATCAATTTCTGACTGGAAAATTTTCCCTTCTGGTTAACATAAGCCAAGCATAAACACTCCCTCAGAGGTTAACAAAAGCCAGCAGCCTAAACAGGGACAACTCTGAAAGAAAAGGGGAGTGGGAGTCAGGGGGAAGTTGAAAAGACAATTAATCACAGATTTTCATACACCTCAACACATTCCTGCCAGTGATCAGGCATTTAGAGTGACTCTGTATTGATCCTCAGCCCCTGTTTGGGGGGAATATTTTTAAAGTGGAAACATCAAAACAACAGATCCCAGAGCCACCCTCCGTACCCAGCCCCCATTGCACACCTTTCCCATTCCCTTCAGTATACAATAATTCCCCAGCTCCATCAGGCCTTTTTGGTTTTGTTTTTTTTTTTTTTTTTCTTTCCAAAGCAACCTAAAAGCATTTTGGCACCAAAGACAATGAGAAAAGCAGGGGGGACCCACTACACACAAAGTCTCCAGACAGCTCTCAGCGTCTGTCAAATGCTTGCTAAAAAATCCAAATAAAGACAAACCCAAGAAGCCTTGATACCTTGTGTTATCTTTTCAGGCTGGCTGCTGCCTTATCAGCTCTGACAGAACTCAGTGTTTAAGAAAAAAATTCAGTAGTCTTTGGGTGGAAGTGAGTTCCTAAAAAAACATGCAGCCGAATTGCTGGAAGTTGGTACAAGAGGAGAGGGCAAGTGGGTAAGAGACGGCCTGAAAGCCCCACTGTTGGCTTGCTGTTCCCTCTCAGGAAACACTGCCATGTGAGATTTTTAACTCTTTGTTCGTAATTCACTCCACACGTTTCATACCCACTGCACAGGCCAAGAGCTACAGGGGGGAACAATGGCTTGAAATGCTGCTTGCTCTCATTAGGAATGAGAATGGAATTAGGATAGAATCCAGGCAAAGCCACCAGCTCTTAGTACCAGGTTTTCAAGCTCATCAGAAATGGATGAAGAGCTTCTGATTGTGACTGATGCTGGTCTTAAGTGCCGCTGTCCTGATGGAGAAGGAAAAAGATGTTCTGTCCCCATCTTCACTTATAACAAAGAAGCTCTTTTTGGATGAAGTCTCCATGGAAGAATATGGATGTTAAAGGGTGCCTCTTTCATGAAAAGCAAAAGTTTTGTTTGCTCTCACACGTACCTCACAGTGCATTTTGGCAGCCACCTCACACAGGAGTTGGACTTTTCCTTTGCAAAGGCGTGAAGGTCCTGCTCTTGAAAAAGTTATAAAATAGTTATAAAACACCCTTGCTTGACATTAATTGATGGGTAGAACAAGTTAGCAAGAGAAGAGCTGTTTCAAGGCCAAGGGCTGCTTTTCAGAGTCTCATTTGTAATGTGACAGAGGGAACAGCTGGGGGAAGGCCATCAGCCTCTTGTCAACCCCAGAGGGAAGGGCAAACAGACAGACATTCCCTGGGGAGCTGCCCTGGCATTATAAGCCACTCTGACAGAGGGTGAGCGGCTTTCTACCTCTGACCTGACCCTTTTTCCCCCAGAGAGTCCTCACAAATCTTCCTCAACAGCTAGCAAAACCTGAAGTCACACAGCTGGGCCCCTAAAATGACCCTTTTTATTTATTTTGTTTTCAAGTTTTGCCCAAGGTAACACTGCAGGGAAGGCAGAGCAACAAAGCAAGCTGCTAGTGTGGAAGGTCCTCAGCAAGTATTTCTTTGAATACAAGCAATCTCCAGGTGCTTGAAGCATGAGCCCAAACACTTGCAAAAATGGTGTCTGAGAACAGAGACTTCCATAGTTGCAAAACTGCATTGAAATCCTTGGTTTTGGACCTCCCCTTGTGTGCCTCCAGTGTTGTGCTACATGGGCTTCAGTGGATCCAAACTGGGATGAATTCAAATAGATGTGTCATACACTATTTTTCGTGTTTTATTTGACTTTAATTACTTCTTAACAGTACTGCTGTTTGAAAAATCTTTCTCAATTGAGGGTGTTGGTTCTGCCTAGGGCTGCTTGGCCCTTTTCCACTGAAGTGCCCTTTCAACAACCACCACAAGCCTTTGCAACAAAAACAGAATCTTTTGGAAGATCTCTTTTTCTGTGACTGTGTGAAAATCTGCCTCTTTCAACTCTCTTTCCTGCTCCCAGATTTTAGGCTGGTTGTTCTTTCCACCTCTCTACAAGGAGGAAACCCATGCTGGGCTCCAGCAGGATGTGGAACAACACTTGAGAGCAGTCAGGCCTTGTTGGTAGCATAGATGATGATACACTTGATGATGACAAGGATGATAATAATAGTAATAATGCTTAAATAACCTGTGTAATTTTTTTCTTTCATTCCAGGACTTTTGATGGTTGTTTCCATAAAATAAAAAAGCATGGTGTAATGCCTACCTCTCCCTGAAGTCAATGATGCCTTGTGTCCAGCACAGAGGGGACAACTGGACTTGCAATTCATGCACACAAACCACAGTGGGTGCTCAGTGCAAGGTTCCAGCCTGTGCATGAACAAATGTTTGCATCTGTTTCACCTTGGGCACTGACACAAGGCTTGGGCACAGAATTATTGGCCTGGTGGGTCTGTATTGTAGCAGCAGCAAGAAATCTTTATCAGGGCAACATCTGCTCTATAAAGGGTGCAACCAGCAATTATGGGATCTCACCTTTCTGAGGGGTACATGGTAAATAAAACTCAGCTGCCCAATGGGTCTGGTTTTGGAGGGGCCCTTTGTCAGAGTAAAACAAAAGGGGGAAAGAACTGTTCAGCAAAGACCTGTTCATAACTTGCATTTAAAACTGTAGCTGTCTGTTGCACATTCTGGGTCTGACAGCCCTTACCACAACGACAGGGCTTTTGTACAATGAGGCTTCCAGGCACTAACCCCAATCTAAAAAAATAAAAAATAATAATAAAATCACTCCAGCTATAATAACAACTTTGCCTTATGCTGCGTTCATCATACCAACCAAAACCACTGCTCATTTGCTGACCTGCTCTCCAAGAGCAATATTAAGTATTTCAGATGTTGCAGTTCTCCCCAAGCTCTGCCTTAATATCTATCTTGTAAATACTCTCCAACACGTGTCACAGAGAGAAGGCCCTGACTCAGTTTTAACACTGGGCTAATTACAGCAGAAAATCTGTTGAATTACTTTGAAGCATTTTTCATCTTGCTCAGACAAGAGTTATTGGGTTTGCAGTTTGGGGTTATTTTGCACTTTATAGTATCTGCCTTGCTCTCACAGAGGTAAAAGGGAAAGTGCCTGTAAGTACACAAACAAAAAGATCTAAATCAGAATGTCATTAAAATTCATTCAGGGTTATTCCTCACTGCTGTTATTTCAGTTAGTGTCTGATAACTAAGCTGCTCCCTTTTATTCTTTCAAACACTTGTCTCAGTTAAAGTTTGATGCTGTTTTTCCTTCTGGAGAAAGAAACCCCAGAGATGTATTTTCAACCTCCCAGCTCAGTGTTTCTCAGATATTTTGAGTCAGGGACTGTTGCCAAGATTCACATTTTCCCCAGATCACCACATATCCTCACACTCTCAGCTTAAAGCCATCACAGATGCAGGGATGGACGCTGGAATGGTTCTTACTGCCCTGTTCCTGTTGTCCTTCTTGCAGTCCATGAGCCAGCAGGGGAACCTGTGCTTGCCCCTCTTGGACTGCCCAGGTGTGAGAAGGTTTGGCAGATTTTAAAGCATATTTAAGAAAAAAAACCCCAATCTTTTTCTTTCAATAGGTATAGTTACCAAGTACCAGGTTCTGATTTTCACACTGGAGCTTAGTGTTCCAAGGCAGAGTAACCCCAGCAGCCTTCATATGGATACTGGTACATGTACCAGAATCTTCCCCTCTTTACAAAAAACTGGCTCAAGAAGCAAAAGCCACAGTTTCTCCAGGGTGCTTGGTCATGTTTCAAAAGGTTAGACATGCATCAATCATCCCTGGACAGAACTCCTGCACCACATCTCACCGGCCAACATAAACAGCCCCTTCCAAAAAACCCCTAAAAGCACTGTTGATGCAGCCCTGCAGAGTTCCCTGTTCAGCCTGCTGGCTGTTACTCTCCCTGGAAAAATATTTTCACCCACAGGGAGTATTTTGCCCAAGTTGTTTTCTCTACCTTATTTTTGCAACCTGCTGAAGCAGTGTCAGTGGTCAGAAGTTCTGTAGAGACAAAGGCAAGTTTGAGGAGAAACTTCTGGGTGACACACCACATTCACCTTGGCTTCAGGGTGGATACACACTGTGCCTGGATCAGAGGGAATACCTGGTCACCAGCAGCACTGGCTGCAGCCACTTTTGCTGCCAGCTGTGCTTCTCATGGAGCAGCTCCTTCCTTGCAACAAGCAATGCCAGAGGAGGGCCAGCAAACACTGACAGAATTAACTTGCCATATTCCATCTCCCCAAAATGATCCTTCTCCCTCAGAAGCCAAAGGCAGAGACAGAGGAAGGAAGATGTCACCCATTTCCCTATAAAGTACTCCAGATTTCAAGGGATCATTGAGACAAGCAAAATTGTCATGATGCAGAGTGTGAAAGGTGCAATTTCCCAGTGCAAAAGGGTCAGCGATGCACTACCCTTGACTGAGCTGAACCAAGAGCCAAACATGATTTTTTCAGTCTTCACATTCACTGCCCCCAGGCTATGTTACAGTTTGCCCTGTGGACCTTGATGCATTTCAGATTCCTAAAGAGTCATTTTATAAATGTTCCCATAAATATCCAGTCCTTCAAAGTACTGAGCCTTCCAGCCATAAGTGGGAATGGAAGAAAGGGCTCGCTGCCTGTGGAGACACTGCAATGTTCCACAAGCTCAGCCCATGCTCCTCTAAGAATTTAAACCATCACATTTTTTTCCAAGTTGGCTTCCTGCCCAAGTTTCCTCCCCAAAACACCCACAGCAAGGTCAGAAGAGCTTTCCCCCTGGCCCAAGGGAGTTACCAGTCTGGGAGCAAAGGAGGACAAGGACAGGCCAGTGATGGGGTCAAGTTCAGTCATCTTCAGCTGCCACGAAATCACACCTGAGAAGGATTTACTGCCAGGACCTGAGTGGCTGCAGTCAGGCAAAGGAAGGAGGGTCCTATTTGTGCATCTAATGACCCAACTTAGCAGGAAAGAAACCAAGTGCTTGACCTTTCTCAACATCATGTGAAGCAAATGCTCCATATGACAGGGCTCCAGCATTATCTACCAGGCACAGGTGCATGACTGCAATTAGAAATGACTGGCATTTCACACATAACAGCACCTTTCAACCCAACTCAGCCCATCCAAAACCCCTCTGAGGCTCAGTTACCATTTTCTTCCCACCCAGCCTCCCCAGCTCCCTTGTCAGCTCTAGCAGCACCAAACAATTCCCCGTGCAGTCTCACAGCTGTTATTAGAAAATTAAATTGGAAGTCACAACACCTCCCTGCACGCTGGTAGATCTTACACTTGGCATTTGGTTTATCTCGACACCATTCCTCACCCCCACCCCTAAACCAACTTCCGCAGAGAACAATGCTGCCAGTTTGTGTCCACAACAGATTTATTCCCCCCTTTCCAGTGGATCACAATGCCCACACCTTCAAGGGGCAGTAGCTGCTCGAAGCAAAGGGTTCCTTCTGGTTTGTGGAAAGAAAAGGCTGCCCTCTATAATCAGGGCATTGTTCTCCCTAAATGGAGCCAGACTCTGTAAACACAACTCCTCTGCACAGCGCTGGGAGGGCGAATGCCAGTGTGTGTACACACACATGCAGGGAATGTGTCTCGTTCTAAACAACAGTAAATTATGTTAATTCATTTCCTCTGCCTAAACAGTGCTAATAAGCTTCGGGAAAGGCCGAGGAAAAAGTAAACAAGAGTCCATTACAAAAAAGGTGAGGGGGAGAGGTAACCAAATAACTCCACCAAATGTCTCCTCTGGGGAAGGACATTCATGTTACAGCTCAGATGGGCTCCACACAGCCCTCCCTCTGTCCTGCTGGAGGTGGAAATGGAACAGCAACAATTTCTTTCTTTTCTTTCATAAGGTTTCAGCCTGTTTTACAAGTTCAATCTTGTGAAATGGGAAATGAGCTTCCACCAGTGCCCTGATCCACAGTGACTGCATCCCTGGGGGCTTTGCACTGCATGTGATGTGAGTACTCCAGTGACCAAAGCCAACACCAGAGCCTATTTGTAATTTTCTAACAGGAAAATAATTTCACTAAGCAAACTGCCATGCTTTGACTCAAAACCCTGATTAGCACAGTTTGAAAACAGGGCAGCATACTGTTCTGGGAATTAACTTGCTTGACCCCTAGCCTATAATGGCACTCAAATAATCTGTGAGTCAGACCAAGTTGAAAAACTCTTGGAAGACCACACTGAAAGAATTTACTGGATTTATTGGATTTTCTAGGATAAAAGAAAAATAAGCCTGGAACTCCACTTAGTCTGTGGCCTTCAGAAAGACAAGCTTTTTCTCCTGACAGTATCTAGAAGACGAACACTGTCCATGCTGAGCAGCACTTTTTGAGTCTATTTTTATATTTATATTTTTAATGCACAGGAAACTCAATAATTAGTCATAATTATTATTAATATACAGGTCTATTGCTTTGATTACTTTGAGTAGCACTTTGAGTACCTTTCTTCTTTGGTATTGATGGTAAAGCAAGGGACAGATTCCCAACCTTGTGAATCCACAATCCTCCTCCCAACAGGAATACTCTGGTCTACTCCTGTTTGAGCAAGCAGGAAATCAGGAAAAGCATTCTGCCTTAGGAATACAAGCAGGACTTTGCTCTGGTCTAGATAAAATACCAGCCCATCCCTACCTACGCTTCTGCAGCTCCTGAGCAAAATGCTCTCAACCAGCCTTTACTACTTTGTACCTCTTTGTATCCCAGAAACAATAGCTGTGTGCTCACAGCAGTGACAAACACCTTCAGAACACAAATCCAGCAATAAGCAATCAACTGTCCAAAGCCAGTTCCCTGCATATGCAAATATCTCCCTAACAGGTTTATCCTTCCTTGTCAATCAAACAAGGCAAAGTAAACACCCCTTTACCGTCCTGGCCATGATTAAGTTGAAAGTTCCACTCTCATTAGCCCTTAATGAAATTAGCCCTGGCAATACTGCATTTCTGATTGGTTGGGAATAGCAGGAGGAGGAAAGATACTCATCAGCTCTGATCTGTTATTCAGGTTTTATATTAACTATTGCAGATCATGATGAACCCTCCCATGGCATGGTGCCACCCTGCACAGAACTGAAACTCAGCCTGATCTTTCAAGGCTCCAGTTTCTGCTCTCTGGTAGGATTATAAATTTAAAACCTACTCACACCTACTCAGCTCAGTGAACCTAAAGGGACTATCACCTTTGTAATCCAACCCTGAACATCAAAATATGAAATGACTTCTCAGAGCATGGAGCCTGATCTCCATATGGGGGAGAAGCTGTCAACTTCTCCCCAGCTTTTCCATTTCAAACTGCCCAAAAACACATTAAACACTTCCCAGTATTACTCATTTGGATAAAGAGACATTGTTATTGCCACGAAAATGCTTGTGTTAGTCTGCAGAAGAACAGGGAAGATAAAAATTCACCCAGAAGGTGAGCAAGGTGGCTCACAGCACCCTCCCTCCAAAGAGTATCCACACCCTGCAGGCGTTACAGCCACCAGTTTAACACTTATTTGGTCAATGACAAACAAACCTCCTTCTTCCACAGAGTCTGGAGTACCCCTGGGGAGATGTTCCACAATGTTCACAGGTTCATCCTGTTACTCATTAGCCCTTCCATCCTTGACATGCAGTTCATACACCTGTAGCTCATCTGGCACTTGCCATGGCTTAACCAGCAGTTACAGATCTGTGTTAGCAGATCTGAGAACAGCCACCTAGAAAAATAACTTCCTCTGTTACTCCAGCTCACACAAACCTATTGGAGAGGAAGGAGGGAAAGAAACCTGTTCACAGTGCTCCAGCATCTGCAGCAGCTGATGGCTTGTGCAGCTTTGAGAGGCTGCTGAGTCTGAACAGCTTTCCATTTTCCCTCCTTTGTGGTTGATTTGGCCTTGCCCCATTCATTTCTGTCTAAAAAAAGGAGATCAAATTCCTTTAAATTAAAAATCAAAATACAAAGCAGTAGTAAAATAGTAGCTAGCACAATGAAAGTACTCTTTTTACATTACAAGGCTTTTACTTGGAGTCACATATTGGTAAAAAGCCAATCAAGTCTCACACCTGTACATGAGGGCACCTAGGAGGACACAGGAGAAGCAAGAACTACAGCACAGGCTTGGAAAAGCTGCATCCCAACATCCTCTTCAGAGTCACACACTGCCTGCTGGAGATCCTCTCCCAGGCACCAGCAGGCCTCCAGACCAGGGGTACACTAACTAATCTGGACTGAATTTTCTCTTGGAGGATTGCTAACGTATTTCCCTCCACGTTCCCCTCCAGCTTTTTCCCTCTCCAAGTATCCTGGGTAGAACTAACAAGCCCAAAGTTACCACAGAGCTGTTGTGCCACTGCACACCAGTATGTAACTCTGAAGGTCATCAGCTCAGGGGGCAGCAAGGAGAATACAAATTTTAAAAAATGCTTATTTGCACAAATTAAGTCCACATTTCCCTATTTGTCTGCTGTTTCTGTGTTTTTATCTGAAAGGCACAAATACTGATGGCTCTTAAAATACCCATCCAAGTGGCACCTAGGGTATGACACCTCTTACATTACTCACTTGACAGGATACCCAAAATTGTGTGAATCTCTCATGAAATAAATTTACCACATACGAGGAGAAATTATTTTGTGTCCCATCAAGCTGGAAACCACTTGTAGAAAAGCTAAGCATAGAGGTGCAGCCATCCCAAGAAACATTAACCTGCTCCAAGGAGCCTCTGTTCCCAATTTACATTTTTCTTCTTTCCTTAGTGAAGCTCAAAGTTAAGTTTGAACACTTAATGGAAGAAGTAGCCTGGAGTTATTGGCTAAATTTCTTCATGAAAATTGGAGTGGTTGAGATGAAATAACAAACATCAGGTTGCTCACAGCACTGCAGGATGTTGTATTTCTGCTGTGATACAGAAGGGACACGGAGCAATCAGGGCAACCAACCAAACTCCACACAGCCCAGGTATATGACTGGAAAGGGGGAGGGAAAAAAATAAAAATCAGAGAAGGGAATGGATTTGGCAACAAACAGCACACATTAACTTATTAAATAACATTCAGCCCAGTCTTAGGCTCCTCCAAACCCAGAACACTGCCTGCAGAATGGCTCCCTGTCTTTGGGGACAAACCTCTCTGCGGCAACCCAAAGTTCAAGCAGCGAATTTCCAAATTGTTTCCATCCTTGGCAGCCCATGCTCCACCCACCAGCCAGAGCTGGAAGTCAGTAGCAGCAAAATGCACTTTTCTATAACAAAAAAGTGACTCCCAGCTGTCCAGTCAAGCAGGTGAGTGTCACACCTAGCCCCCATCTCCTCTGCTGTCACACATGAGGGGGATATCACAGATAATCGGGGTAAGTCATCCTTCAGGGATGGATCCAAAGCCTATGGGAGTGAGTAGGAGTAACAGCACCAACACTCACAGGCTTGGAATCAGGTCCTAACCTGTTACAACTGGCATGGGCTGCACCTGCCTATCTCATACGACATCAGGACAGGACGATCAGATTAATCAAGCTTGCTTTTGGAAATAGTTGTCTTTTACCTCAGCTGCTATGAAAGAGCAGCAGACTAAACAGAATTGCATCAGACAGAGGTCGTTGCAACTTCTACATTCACACCAGCTCCACTCTCAAGAAGTCCCCTTTATGATGAAAAGTATTTCACCTTGTTGCAAAGGACTAGAACAGGTGAACACAGCTAAATAAGTATGGAGGCATTATTATTATTATTATTAGAGAAAGCTCAAAGTCAAAGCTGATTACAGAGAACAAGATAAGAAATGGAAATCCAAATCAAATGTTCCAAACAAGATCAAATGCATTTTAGCTTAAGCAGCCCACCAGAAACACAGGAAGAGGTCAGATGAAAGACAAATTACTTGAAATAAGACAAAATGACCAGGTTAATGAAAGGAAGGGGAGAAAACAGCATTTCCACCAACTCTTGTAATGCTGGGATACATTTGCACAGATTCTTTGGGCAGCATGGTTTTACAAGTCACTGCTGACACAAGTAGGAGCTTCATATCTTAGGAAAATCAGCTGCACCGATTCTAATCTCACTGAATAAATAAAGCTATGACTAAAGGTTGTTGGGGTTTTTTTAATTCAACCTAGGCACAAGAGGACCTCTGCATTATTATTTTCCTATTTCAGTGGAAACTTTTCTCTCTTCTAGTAGTTAATCCAAAAATGCCTAGCCAGCCTCTACTGCACTCACACTTATTCCATGACAAGTGTTCTGCACCAAACACTGTACCAGCAACCCTCATGGTGAGGCAGATACTCCAAAAAGAATTGTCAGAGGGGATACTGGAAAAGGTCAGCTCTATCAGCCAATTCATGTCAAATGAAAAACTTCAGCTTTAGTTGATAAATTAGCACCAGTGGTCCCAAATCTTGAAAAGGGGGTTCCTACTTGCTAGAAAACAGCACTTCTTTTTCAAATTTGAATTATAGTCTTTTCCTGAAAAAAACCCTTTCCTATAATATCTCAAGCAACACCTCATGGAATATGGAAGTATCTTCTGTGGCTAAGACTCAGGCTTTGGAGTGCAGCCTTTGCTGGGTGCAATTTCATCCCAGAAAAGACGTATTTTGATTTGCTGCTTGCGTCTTTTAACGAAGGTCAAAGAAATATATGGACTTGGAAAACAGAGTTATAAAAACTTTAAGGAAAATCTTGATGTATTTGAGCAATTTGCTGAGTTTTGTAATATTCCTAATTAAAAACAAGTAAAATCAACCCTAATTTTCCAGTATGACGCACACTGAATTTTATGTTTAAACTCAGCCACAGTTTAGAGCGGCCGACAGCCTCAGAAGAAGGGAGGAACCAGCATTTAAAAAAATAACCAGGATTTTCTTAGATCGTCATGTTGACTCTAGGTACAACTCATGCTGACACATTATTCATCAGCAAGTTCCCCAAGAGCATGATCCAAAAAATGCCCCAAATTTTACCAGAAGATGAGCTGTGACTTCTATAAAATCTGAAGATCTGAACATGCTTCTCTTTCACAAGCGAGAAATTACCCAATTGTTCTATCTGCTAACAACCACTCAACAAGAATAAAGGCGTAAAACAGAAGCCAACAACCATCTCTCTCACATTACCATTATTTATTATTTCTGTCCTTATTGACGCACTCTTATAAACCCCAAAGTTCACTCTTATAAACTCCAAAGTTACAGAATGGTAATTCTGTTCAACAGAACGAAGAACTCAACTTCCAAGAAATAAAAAAACACCTCTACCATCCTATTCCCTTTTCTTCAAGATTAAGAGAAACCAAAATGGGGGATAACATTATTTCTGCACCAAACCATTGAATTTTGAGGTGGCCCAATCAGCAAATTCCACGCAAAGCAGACACCAAGCAGGTTTGCAAGCCAAGGTCGCACAGAGAAGTGCCAGAACAGAAAGCAATTAAGGTCCCGTTCTTCCCCTCCCTACGCAATGCACCAAAAAGGAAATCAACATCCCAACTAATTAGTTTCCAGCAGAATATCAGTTTACTTGCTCACAGGAGGGTGGTTACTGCTCTTACCAAAAACTTCTAAACATACCACACAAAATCTTGCTTAAGCCACAGGACCAAGCCAGGCACACCCCAACGTTACCATATACGGTCACTAACGTGAATATGATGGCAACTTGACAGATTTGGAACAAATATTGCGTTGTCTGTCACTGAGATAACATAGGCAGGAAAATATCAGATTGTATTACCTGTGTCCAACCAGAGGTGTGGCGTGGCAGGAGCTACATTGCTGCAGGACATAGTCACTGAGTGACCCAAGATGGCATTAATCCTGCAGAGGAGGGCCAGGGCAGGACACTGAGAATTTTTATGCCCAGTATGGGGCTGCTTGGAGACAACAGGAATGGAATAACATAAGAGATGAGCTGCTGGACCTGCGCTGTTAGCCCAGGCTCAGAGCAGACATTATCAGTCACAGCTGGGAACTGGGCTGAAGCAGCCACCTCACACCTTGGCCTTGGAAGGCACAGTCCCTCTTAGAAAACCACAGCACACAGATTTTGTTCTCCAGGAGTGTGTTTTGAGCACACAGGCATTCTAGTCTTCAGCCACAAGGGAGAGAAGGAGCTTGGATATCTACCAAAATAGCTCCTGAGGAAGACTTTTTTGGTACAGGCTCACTCCAGGAGATCCTTAGCCTGGAATAAGATTGGCCACTGAGAGATTTATTCCAGACTAAGTTTCTTGGAAGGGTTATTCCAGTGCACTTGCAGGTGTAGACAAGCCCTTTGTCAAAGTCTTTCAGTTGCAACCCCAAAAGCATTAGTTCAAACATAACTAGAGCTATCTCACCCCTCGTTCCTTCAAACATAGACAGTTCTACCACCTGGAGCCCTTGAACCAGACCTGCTCTCTGCTTTGTCCGGATATTTCAAAGGCATTGCCTCTTTTTTAAGAGTCTATCTTGGTTTGCTAAGATATTCCCTTTTTTACAGTGTCTTCTACATCAGTGATGAGATACATTGGTGGGACAGAGCCAGCAGGCATAGATCTGACCCCGGAAAAACAGCTCATTTTGCTGGGAGGTGGGAAAAAAACCTGCCACATAAACCCAATCAGTCATTCCTGCAGGGCCCTTTGCCTTAAAAGGTGTCACCTAAATAAAGATGCAAAAATAATACAACGTAACATTTAATGCAAGATTGCAGCTGAGCATTCAACTGTCAGGAAATATCAAAGCTCGAGTGCGTGGGCAACTTAACTCTGCCCCCTTGTGCAGATGCACCACGGCACAGCCCTTCCCCAAGCACAGCCACAGCATCAGTCAGCTCCAAATTAACACCCTAACTCCAGTTCAACCTAGTTTTGATTAAAATGAGTAAAAAAGAAGGACCATCACTTTCCCAGAGAGCCTCCTAAGACACCTGCCTCACTTGATTGCCAGCCAGGAAGCACCTATTTAACTTCTGATGCCTCCAATCAGGAGGTGCTGGCACACTTCGGGCCACACACGTCTAATCTGCAATCAGGATACAGATATTAAATGCTGTTTGACCAAAACAAAGAGCCCTTCTTCCTTCAGAGAAGAGCCTCACGACCTCAGGCTGAGATTTGGCTGAAGGACTGCCTATAAAACCTGAGTGACTGTAACAGGTAACATTTACACATCTCCAGCGGCCAAAGCCCTTATATGAGGCATTCAGGAAAACTCTGCAAGCACATTAAAGGCCTGGCACATTTTTCCAAGATTCTGAAATTATCCCAATGTAAACACCTAACAATTGGAGATATTTTTCAGCACAAAATAAAGTTTCAGAGTTCTGGAGAGTGTCTCATCTCTGCTCACAAGTTTGCCTCTCCATCTATATCATTCACTGTCAAAAATGCTCTCAACCTTAAGGAGGTCTAAAGCAAGATTTAAATGTCAGAATTTTGTCTATGTTTTCATAGCAATGACTCCTTTTTCTTCTTCACTTCCCCTCTCTTAAACTGGCACATGAATGAATGGCATTTTTCATGGGTTTGGCCCCAGCTTTTAACCTCTTTCTAGATAATTTTAAATAACTAGAACCCTCCCTCCACACGCTTACAGGATGGGTTTTTCCATCCAGCTCTAAAAAGTGTTCAAATAACCCAATTATCAGTATGATCCTATCAAAGTTTCATTAAAAGGACCTTTCCACAGGAAAAATAAAGATGTCCTGAAATTACCGCTGTTAATTTTCTGTCACTTCGTCACACAACAACAGCCAACAGCACTTCACTTTCCAGGGGCAATAAATGTACAGGCAAGACAATTGCAAACCAAATTTAAACACGGTCGGCCAGTAAAGCAGCCAATACTCAGCTCACATCAGAGACAAGAATCTTTTTGTCTTCTCCTGCCCACTTCAGATCTTTTCCGGAACTCCACCAACTTCTCGGGTCCATTGCAATAATATACATCCATGAAGTCATCTTAATTCATACACTGCTGCCCATCGCCCACAACTTAAACTGAGTCTCCATTGTAAGCCTTGCCTGGAATTCAGACTTGCAGGAATTACAGCCTATATACTGTTTTCTTTTTCATTCAGCTTCCAGCCAAATCATTTTATAGTGCTTTTGCCTCCATAAAATATTTTCTTGAGAGCCAATGCCAAGAAGAAAAAAAAAAAGCAGTGTACTAACCCAAACTTGGGTTTTCAGAGCAGTGCTCCCCCTCTCCTTTCCCACCCTCACCCCGCCAAGATTTATTTTTGGCAAGTTACAGCCCAAGTGAAGGGCAAGCTTAAACCTTTTAATTTGCACATCCATCGCACTGGATGATTTAAAGGTCTTACAACAATTCATGAAACTCTGAGACTGTTGGGAAATGCAGCTGGAGCAATCAGCATCCTAAAGTCATACCCCTATTCTCCTGGAACAACGCAATCCCTACGTTGTGACCAGAGGTGGAGGAGCTGAAAGCCTGGATTCCCATTCAGGCTTTCCAAGGACAGCACCCACCAAGGTACAACACAGGCAAAAGTGCAGGAAGAGCCGCCGCTCCTTGCACTCTGATCCCAGAGCTTTGTTAAAAGCACCTTCCCATAAAGACACTTCTTTTTTCCTAGCCCCATCATTCCCAGGTCAATATATTTCAATTTGCCTCTGGAAGGGTAACCTGTTTATTGAAATCTGATCAACTGCTGGAGCCTCAGCACTAAAGTACACTCTCGCTGTTGGGAACTGTCATTTGTCTGTCACCGGGGAAGTTAATGGATGTGTTTGTTTAGTTTGTAAGTGGGAATACACGGGGTAGAGGCTGGAGGGATTACAGGAGGGGAGAGGTATTTCTGATCCACAGAGGAATGCAGTTGCTTTTCTTTAAAATTGTCTGTGTATTTTCACACAGGCACAAGAAAAGCCCCTGGAAGTTCACCTGTGCCTAACAGACCTCAGCAAAGCCGGAGTGACCGCGCTCCATCCCGAACGATGGCCCCGAACTACGCAGGTAAGGAGGCACCACACACGGGCACGAGCCTGCACCTCTGTGCAGGTAAAAAATGTGCAGGGGACGAGCCTCTGCCAACAGCAACTCCTCTGGGGGGGACCATCCAGGGACACCCTGGGTGTTTGTGGGGCACGAGCCCACGGAGCAGAGGGAAGGGTGAGAGTCACAGAGTGTTCGCACCAAGCACGCTCCCCTTACCTCTCGCCGAGTCCGAAAATGCAATTATCCCTGCGAAAAGGAGAGCCAGCTGCAATTCCATTTTGAAAACCAGATCCCACTGCACCGCACAGGCTACTGTCCTCTCAGACCTGGAGGCAGGAAAAAGGAAAGCAAAATAGTTACTGGGGTGAAAAAACCCCAAACAACCCTCAGCTTTCCAGAATTTTAAATCCTATTGAGAAGACTGACAAGAAGAAATAGCAAATGAAAGAGCAACGTACTTGTAATTCATTCCTTGGTGCTCAGTCAGTAAAACTTTGCCCTCCTCTCTGCTTTAGCCTGATATAAATCAAGAACCCACTGAGGCCAGTAAGCTCCTCTAAGTTTACAGTTAATGCATAATTCTTTGGTATCCTGTACAGAATCAGTCGGGAAGGCAAACAAAACGCGAGCAAGTGGCCATAAAACAAGATTTCAGGTTAACAATTTGCGGAGGAACTTGGTGGAAGGGGGAGGAGGAATGTTACCTCTCCCATCAGCAGCCCAGAAAACTTTGTGTTGCTGCTCCAGTGCCCCTCAGCCAAGCTCCGCTCTGGGTACGCGCCTTCCTCCACTCCGAGACTTCTCTGCACAGAGCTGATTCCTCCTTTCCCCTTCTTGCCCCCACCACGCTCCCCCCACCAACAGCCTCACTTGTTTCCGTGGGTTCCAGAGGTGCGTCCCAAAGCACAACCGCACGTAATTACCCAGATTCTTGAAGATGCCTTCGCTGTGATACGCACACCCGGGGAAGATCAGGTTTACATTAATTACACCCTGTTCTCCTCCTAAAACTCTCACTCTCTAAACACTGTCTGGATTCCTCACCCTTGTAAACTCCCCGGTTTAAACACCCCGTGCCCCCAGGACACACAACAACCCGCGTACAGCATCCAACAGAGCAAGCACGGCCGCTCCGCCGTTCGCTCCGCCGTTCGCGGCGGGCAGCGGGAGCGGGGGGCGCCGGGGCTGCCCCGGGGCGCGGCTCGGCGGTAACGGGATATTCGCCGCCGGGAATCGGGGTCGCGGAAGGGAGGGACGAGCGGGGGGGGGACACCCGGCGCGATGCCACCTGGTGCTGCCCCGCGCCTCGGGGCTGCGCTGGCGGCTCCCAGCTGTGCGCTGCCGGCCCCGGCAGGGTGTCCCGGCCCGGGTGGCGCCGCGGGGAACACTTACCTTGGCTGCTGCCGGGCTCTAACACCGCGCGTTGGAGCCCATCCCCGCCGCTCGCCGCCTCATGCCCTCCGCGGCCACGGCGCCCGGCGGGCGCTCCGCCGCCGGCCTCTACCTCATCCCCCCCTCCCCGGGGTGGCGGGGGCTGGCCGGGGGTGCCCTTCCCACGGAGCGGCTCTGCCCCTTCACCGGCTTTTTAACAATCCCCTCCCCTTCGCTCCCGCGGGAGATTTTTTTCCACTCGAGAGTCACGGGCGAGGAGGTCAGGGAAAGGGGGAAACCTTGTAAATTATTTTTTTCCTGCTTTCCGGGCCGGACTGAGCGTGTGTGTGCGGGAAGGGACAGCGGGGACCTGCCAGAGCCTCCGGGGCTCCGCGCCGCGGGATGCCCGGTGATGCCGTCCGGCGGCTCGCCCAGCCGGAATCCCGTTTAAGGAGCGAGGGGAGGAGGGGAAAGGGGCTGGGGAAGGGGAGGGGAGGGAGGGGAGAACCGGGGAGAGAGAAGCCGGCGATAAAGCAACTTTCCCTGCAGGGCTTTGTGGCGGTGGGGGCCGAGCCGCCGCGAAGGGCGGTGCGGGGCCGCCCCGCTCCAAACTTCGCACCAATCCCCGGGAGCCCCCGGCAGCCCCCGCCCTCCGCCAGCCCCGCTCCCCTTAACCCTTTGCGGGCGGCAGCGGCGGCCGCGGAGCGCTCGGTGCGCCGGGAGCGCGTCCCGCAGCCCCCGCCGCGCTCCGGACCCGCTGCAGCCGCCGCTCCCGAGCCCCGCAGCCCCGGCGCCGCGCTGCCCACCTCGCCGTGCCCCGGAGCATTCTCCTCCCCGCACCCCCGTAAGCCCAGCGGCGGTGGAGACCGCCGACCTCGCAGCCCTCCCCGCACCCCACAACCCGTCCCGGCCAAAGCACCCCTCTGCCCACGCCAGGAGGGAGCCCCGGCCGTGGGAACCCACCGCGCAGGCAGCGGGGCAGAGATGGGGGGCGGCTGCCCTGTTTTGATCTGTCGGCTTGGATGCAAATGATGCCAGAAAGAAGCTGGCCTGAACTAAACTAAACCAAGTGGAAAATAAACTGTGGATATGTTAGTTCCTTATATTAACTGTTACAATTATTTATTATTTACTTTCAAACATGACTCAGCTGATGCATTTGCTCTTACAGCAAATCAGTCCACACAGGATCAAAACCAACCTGGCAGAATTCACCAAACAGACTAAACAAACGACAAGAAAAAATACTGCCTCAATAGCTAAACTTTTTGTATCGCAAAAGAAACATCATCACTGTTGATGTTATAGTTTCTTAGATCTTTTACTTGATATACTCTAGCATGAAGACCTCCTTGAAAACAAAGTTGTCTAAATACTACTTCAATGTGATAGACACCAGTAGAACTCCTAAACCCAAGCCAAGAAGTAGTTTGAACATCCATCTTATCTATTTTGTTAGGATTATGAAATCACACCCTCTATTATTATTGTTATTACTAAACAATTTTATTCAGTGGTTCCTGAGAACATTAAGTCTTGATACACAAAATCAATGTGAAAAACATCCAAGACTAAACATATAAACCCCTCGAGCCAGAAACAAACAAAGCAGCTGACAATGCTGTTTTTATATTTTACAGATTTATATCATCATTTTTATCATTAAAGTTAATTCAGATGAGAAATCCCAGATGGACTCCTCCTCCTATCAGGCAATAACTTCAGCCTCATTGATTTCAAAGACAGTGTTGACTGAGGGAAACCTTCAGGACTTACCCTACATGGTCATGTTCATGCCATGCCTTCTGATAAAATCATTCTAACTTGCACCAGAATAAAGACACAACTTCATACTACATCTCAGGATGATGTGCAAAACACCTCTTTGTAACATTTTCCAGTCATTTCACCCCAATGGAGTCAAGGTCTTTGTCCCAAGGACATCATCACAAAGGTGATCCAGCCCTAAAATTATCTACTCAACCTCTGTTTGCGTGCAGACTGGAGTCCAAAGCAGCCCCAGTTCTGGCGCAGATGTGGGACATTGGTTCACAGTTTCCTACCAGGTTGGAGGGACCTGACTGATCTCCTACTCCTCATCTTGTTTTCTGAGTCATGCACTGAGGCTGAGGTTTAAATCCCAGATACACCATGAGTATCTTGTCTCAGACTGTCTAGACTTGGGTGAGCTCTCTCTGGGCCTCAATCAGCTCTGAAAGAAAAGACCTTCTTCCAACCCAGGCTGTACCCAAGTCCAGCACTGAGCATCCAGCTCAGGTTGGACACAGAGGATAAAAATCCCCTGATGGATCCACTCCTTCCATCATCACTTCCTTATTCAAAATCATTTGTGTGCCTTTGGAGGCTCCAACATCTTTCAGACTGAGCATTTCTCCTCCCAGTACGACTATAAAGCAGCAAAATCTCTCCTGCAGCCTTTCAGCACTGTGAAGTTCTGGGAGATAGAAGATTACAGAGGTGATATACAAGAAGTCAAAAGTTATTCAGGTGCCTCAACACCTTCAGATGCCCTTTCAGCCCCTTCCTTAGGCATCCAGAAAACTCTTTAAGAGTCTGATTCCAATTGATGTTGCAAAGGGATTACGTGGGGCAGGGAATGGGGCCCAAAACTTCCATACCACAGGCTAAAGTAACCAGAAAATGAACCTTTCTGACTTCAAAATGTCAGCACTTTTTTTTTTTTCAGGGGCTTGTGAGTGCCTGAAAGAAAGTCGGAAACCATGCTGTAGACTTCATCCATCTAAATTTCAATATCATAGCAGAGGAATAAATGTAAAATATTGATACAAGAAAAATAATTAATATTCGTGAAACAGCTCCTAGTTTATCAGAAACAAAATCTCATGTTGTTTTCCCAATATTTCTACCTAAAAAGGGAAACATGCAGAGCTGTGGGTTTTTTTCTGGGCTGGCTGTAGTTTTCAGGATGATTGAGTAGTCTGAAAGTCAACAGCCCCAGTTTGCTCCTGCACCCCACAGTCCTGAGACAAGGCTGTGGGAAAACAGCTTTCTGGAGCGGACAAACAAAAATGAATGCTAAGCAACAAAATTCGTGTCTCCACATGGCCTGAGAAGCAGCCTAACAGTCCATTTGTATCCCAATTTTCCCCAAAGCCCTGTTTCTGGACTTGGCTTTTCAAATTTTGCATAGCTGTGATGGTCTAGTGAACATCCATCCGCAGAACGACTTTCCTTATGTCTCCAAAACCAGAAATTGGACTTTTTCCAGCTTTTTTACCTCTTTTCTCACAGGAGCTGCTCACCTCCACTATCACAGAACTCCATTTCCCCGCATTTCCTCCCTCCCATCTTGATTGCTTTGCGTTTTCTTTCCCCCAGCAGATGATCTGGGAGACACAGCACCTCCGGACTGAAATTCCCAACCTGTTCCCGTGGGGTTTTTTCCCCAACTGCAGGTGGCAGCCACGCTGTCGGGTTCCCCGGGACACTCCACGGGGCTGCCTTGGGCTGAAGGCAGTGCCTTGCCGAGGAGCGCCCGGCCCCGAGGCACGGATCCCCGGGGCCGTGCCCCCGCTGCGGGGCTGGGCGGCTCTGCGCAGCTGACGGAGCGCATGGAGGTGCTGGAATGACCAGGATTAGCACATTCCCTGCTCCTGCCACCCCGTCCGTGCACCTCTGGTTACCCCGGCGGGAGTGCGGTCAACCTGAGCATCCCTCCCGGACTCCTGGAAAAGGGGGGTGCTCTGGATGCAGGGAAAGGTAAGTAACGTGGTTGGTGGGGCAGAGAGCAGATTTCCCTGGGTGGATCCGTTCTGATAAAGCATTTGGTGTGTGACAGGGCAGCACAGAAGATGTCACAGCTGGGAAGACAGGGAGCACAAAACACACTTTTCCGTTTGCACAACACCAGAGTCACTGCCCTGCTCCATTTGTGTCTATAGTCAAGGCTGAAATGGTGTCTTTCAGAGAAAGCAGTGTTTTATGAGAGCAGAATCATTATCTTCCCTATATGTGGTAACTGAAACCTAACTATAACCTAGGTAATATTCAGAGGGAATGAATGAGCAGATGTAAACATCAAACAGGGTGATACAGCACTGAAATCTGTATTTTTTCTTAATAAAAGATGTCACATCTTCTCTCATCTTCTCTAAATATACATTTACTCCCTAAGTAATATACATTCTCTCATGTAAATATACATTTACTCCCTTAGATTAGCTTTACTCTAAGTGGTGTTGCAAAGAAACAAATGGTTCATCCTATGCATACAGTTCACTTTTATACATGAAGCATGAATGCCAATGTCTGACAGAGAAGAAAGGATAGTAACAGGGTTAGATGTCCCATCATGCAGACCTTGGGTCTTGTTCAGGATGCTGGGAGGTCACACTTCCCCATGGCCATTGTACCAGGGCTTTCATGGCTTTTCACAGGCACAAATGATCCCTCTGCTACCTTATGGTCTTCGTGTTGGTCTGAAGCACCACCAGGAGAGAGTTCCCATCCCTATCTCCAAGGACTGGTCTCACACACTGCCCAGCCTCACTTTGCCTGGAGAATGTGCTTGGATTTCTCATTGGTCCTAAATTTGCACATGATGGCATCTGCAGGAAATCATTTCCACCATTCCCAGTTGGCCCAGAGGCCCAATCTCTCTTGGCCTGGTTAGGCACGCTGTGTCAGCTCTCCCTGGCACCAGGGAAATGTGACAGCCCTGAGCAGAGTCCAAGAGGCTCTGGGGAATGCCAGCCCAGCCCAGTCTAGCCCAGAAGGATGCATCTCACTGGCAGTGTGAGTCCCTCATGCTGCCTTCCCAGCAGCTGCCAAACGAATTTCAAGGTCTTGGTGTCTAGGACACGCTACTCAGCTGCTTATCTCGTCCCCAAGATGGGTGACAGCAAAAGAAAACTCCTCTCTCCAGGGTTCTAAGCTGAACTCTCCTCCCAAAAGCAAAGCTCACTCGTGCAGGAGGAACAGAGCATCCCAAAGCAGCACCACGAAGTACAGACCAATATTCCCCAGGTGACAGCTTCAAACAGCCTTCTCCACTCCAAAAGGGTGTATAAGAAAGTTCCAGTATAACAAAACACTACAATTCATGCAAAATTCTCCTTCCTTGTGGGAAAGGTAAGAACAAGGAAGGGGTTTAGCTCAAGCAATCTAGATGGAAGTACATACAGAAGGTTTTACACACAGGGCCTACATCTCATTTGCTTTTTGTCTGACTTCTCTCAGTAGATCTAAGGAAAGGTACTACATCTCCAACAAAATCTGCTCCCCTTCTATCCAACAACTACACCATGATCATATGAATAAACCATATATGGGCACCATTTCCACACTTCTGGAAGGTGCTCACCTGTTCAGATGAAGGATATGGTAAAAAAGCTTATGGCAGACAAGGTTGCTATTTGTTCAAAAGTGTTATACTCTTCCTTTTGTTAATTATATCTCATTTCTCTTTTCCATACCCCTTTGCATCACTCTGTACTTCTTTCCACTCTTAAATAGTGCAGTTGCCTAAACCTGTGGTTGTTCAAACTACAAGTAGTTAAAGTTTCCAAATGTTCTCCATAAACACATCCTTTCTCAGGCCCCGTATCCTTTATATCACTCAACACTGGTTTCTTGGAGTCAGTTTGACACTGATGTATGAAGGATTTGATTTTGCTTTCCTTCTACATCTGGCTAGAACAAGAATAATCCCACTGGAGCCATTGGAATCATTCTGAGTGAGAAAAAAAACCTGATCAAACCAACAGACTCATATGAACAGCCGCTATTCAGTCCAGGTAGGCTGAGCTGAAGACTCTGAATATACAACTTTCAATCTAAATATCTCATCTTGGGAGGAGACCACGGTTTTAAAGGCCTAAATCTCCTCTAACTGCTCCCTCACATTATTCTCCTGTAGAAGGAAATTTGTACATGTTGATTAGCATTGGGTTTAGCAAACAAATGTAGCAAAAATTAAAGAAGAGTTGTGAAAAATAACAACAACAAAAAAAAAAGGCTAATATCAACAGACAGGATGAAAAACAGAAATGCCAAGTATTAATTGCTGAACAGACATGAGGAATGTTAAGGGAAACTGTTTGGGGATTTATGTTCAAAAAAATAAGACAACTTCCCAAACTATTTCCTTTCAAATCTCTCAGCATTTTCCATAAATTCCATGTGCATGTGTGGTGCTCTCTGATAACATACAAATCTGCATGCATAAACTGTTTTGAAATGTTTGTACAGTTTCATCCAAAAATATGACTGTATGTTTGTGTTTTAATTGTCAGCAATGGGAGATTAGGCAAGAGCCACATGCATCATGTCAGGGGCACTGACTAAGTTTAGGTGGTACGAGCACAACCTCCCCCCTTTCTGGCTGAGTCTTGATAACAAAGAGAAACCAAACTATCTGAAGGACAAACCTGCAGTAAAGCAGCAGCACAGCCCCTGCTCTCAGTGACCGCCGTGCTGGCCCAGACAAACTCCCTGAAACCAGTAAAGCAATTTCAGATTCATACAAGTGTAACCAGGAGCAGAAATTTGCTGATTTCCAGCTCAGACGTCAGAATTTTTGCAACTCTTCAAACAAAATAAAGCCTTGTAGGGGGGTAGGTGGAGTAAGAGGGACTGACACTTAGCCTCAATCAGTATTGTTTGAAATGTCTTTCATTTATTAACATTTTTGCTGAAGCCGAACTTTAGTTCCACTCTATCAGGAATAAAATGCAGCTGCATTTTCTGGATGGGAACACCACCAAAAATATGTTAACTATACAGTCGACAGCTATGTCTTGTTTACTCTCATGTGTAAAAACCATACGGAAATGATCCTCATAGGAAATGTCTATCTGTATGCAAATAGAAACAATAGGAGAGACTGGAATGGGATGCTTCCTGAGAAATGGGATGGGAGAGCTGTGCTGCCTTCTCCCCAGTGACCATCTTGTTCCAGCCTGCCTGGACTGGCAGGAGCTTTGTTTTGCCCAGGGTTTGCCTGAGAAAACTCTCCTTGATTCCCCCAAATGGAGATCCAGCCGGGGCTGCTCTGGCACAGCAACAGAGTTTGCAGGGAAGATACATCCATCACCTCAATGCTTTCAGTCTAGGACATTCCTCGTGGAGATGCAATTTTTCTGAAGTTTGTGGATGGTCCTCAGTCCATGCAGCCACACCACCACAACGGTGCTGCCATGGCTTTATTCCTTATGGGACATGAGCTTCCTGTGAGGGAAACCCTGAACTCAGAGGGCTCTTCTTGGCCCTTCAGCTGCTCAAATGTCCACCAGACTCTCCTTGTCCTGCTGTTGTGCCCATGGTTTCATCCAACAGCACCCTTGGGGTGGCTGGGTGTGCAGGGCAAGGCTGGGGGGACACTCTCACACCAGGAGGACAAACCTTGATGGAGCTGAGGAGCGCTGCCCTCTTGCCCATAGCCCAAAGAGGACAGATACCAAATCCACCATGGCATGGTGCAGCAGACACTGCATGGGGAGCATCTGGCCCACCCTCCTCAGGCACAGGGAGGATTAAATATTAAGCACATCAAGTCTGCTCAGTCTGGATGATGCAAGGCTGCCCCTTGGGCTGGGCAGCAGCCCCCTCAGCTATCCTCAGCAAAGGAAAGAGCAGAGAGCTAAGGAGCCTTGGAAATATGCAAGAAGCTGCCAACATTTTCTGCCAAACACTTTTATCTTTCAACAAAGATAAATCTGTTGCTTACTTAACCCAGCCTTTATGAAACTCACAGCTCTGGGTTTCCAAAATAACAGGAGCAGAGCAGGGCTGGCCGGTGTCCTGGTGAGCAGCAGATATACACAGGGAAGGGAGAAGGTGACAACGTATCTCATGAGAAAAATAGCTGGATAGTAAATCACATACGATAGAAATAAATAAGAACTTAACCTCCATGGGCCAGTGGACTTATCTTCTCATATTTCTGTAAAGTGCAGGTGTCTGTTTACTTAAGAGAGCTATTAAGATATAGTGTTAATAATGGAGAACAAAAAAAATCCGTTACTCAAAAAGAATAATGGAGAACATAAAAATCTTGCATGGCAGGGCAAATGTAATGCAATAGTGAGAGAGCAAAAGGTGACATAAATACACAAAAGGGTGTCCTCAGCTGTCACACAGTTTGTAACCCAAGGCCAGAGGGAAGAGAGATGTCGGGACACAGGCACAGCACCCACTGCAGTGCTGGCTCTGAACTCTGAGGGCTGCTCATCGGGGTGCTTTTATCCGTGTTCCATACAACTGTTAGTCCAAACAGATTAATGCCATCCCAGGGGTTGGGTGTGGAGCTTTGGTGGGGCTTTGGGGCCTGCATCCTCCATGAGGTCCTACATCTGACTGACCAGGCACTACCCATTTGCCAGAGCTTTTGTCAAATCTCAGGCTTCCTGCAAAAACAAGCCAGAATCCACTCTCTTTTTCAGGTTATTTGCTTAGTTTTTACAGGGATAGGTGCTGCAAAACCATTACAACTAACGGGAATAGAAAATTCCTTTTTAGCTATAAATCTCACCAGTCCCAGGAAATACTAATTTTCTTTTAACACTAGAGTTATTATCTGGCAAGAATATAGCCCCTTCCTCTGCCACCCATGACCCAGACTGAACCTGTTTGGCCTGTGTTTTTGTGCAAGTGTAATTCAGTGGAAAAGAGATTGGATTAAACAGGCAGCTCTGGAGGAGTAAATAAAAGGAACATGCTCTAAAGAGTAAATAGACAAGTCTGCATAAAATGGAATAACTCCTGGTCATGCTAAATCAGAGAGAAAATAATGCCCTTACTAAAATCTGCTCACGGATGTTTGTCTCTGCAAGAAAGAGAGCAAACAAAACCCAGAGGGGAGCAGAGGATGCAAGGATTCTAGATCAAAATTGTTTAGCAACAGAAATACTCTTTTTTTTCCTCACTGCCAGCCCTGCAACTCAACCTGGAGTGGCAGGTTGAGTTCTCAACTTCACCTCGCCTTTTTCTTTCAGGCTTCTCTAGCAAAGCCAGAAGCATGCAAACATCAAAATGTTTGAAGGCAGTAAGAGGATTTTTCTAGCACAGGGAATTGTACAAGAGTGGCCAGCAGCTTCTGTCCAAGCCAGCAGCACAATGTCCTAAGGCAGAAGAGAGGGCTGAGAGGATTCAATACTCCCTGGCAGCCTGAGCTTGAACATTCCAACTTTGGGAATGGTGAGCTGGCATCATCAATCAGCTCAGCTGTGAAGTCAATTGATTTACCTTCCTCCACAGGCAGTTTTACCTCCAGCAAAAAGTTGAGAAGCTGCTGATACAAAGCTCACTGCTTTCCCCCCCAATCACCAGGAATTTGTGTTCCAGGAGTACTGCAAGAGAAACAAGGCACTCACATCTCCAGGACCAAAATAAGAAAAAACATTTGTTTGCAAGCCATTGGCTGATTCTGGCTGTCTTCACTCCTGAATAATCCATGGTGGATCCTGGTCTGTCTCCAGCCCTGGGTTGGCCTGCAGAGGGCAGGGGAAAAGATCTCAAAATTAACTCTCATCCTGCTCATATGAGCATTAAATATCTGAGTGGGGTAAAGCATATGTGGAGCTGCATTTCAGAGCTGACATCCATATTTTCATGCAGTGGCATCAGAAAAAACACATTGTGCATGACTTGGGGAAATTTGTTTCCCATCAGCTGCAGAGGAAATTCTCAGCACTTTAAAGATATGAGGGTCCTTTCCATGGGAAAATGGGACAGTGAACCTGGGACCCAAAAATGAAGTTCTCTTCCTCATTTCTACAGTGACTTTAGTGGCAGAGCTTTATTGGAGAGTTTTGACAATATACAACATTGTTATATGTTGGCTCAGCTTTATGGATGCATTGTCTCTCCCCTGCTAACAAGGGACTAGGGATCATCATTTCAGCTGAAAGACATACAAGTGCAGGAAGACTAAAAATATATAATTTTATGCAGGCATTTTTCTAACCAGGCCCTAAATGTCTTCTTCATAAATCATTTGCTATTGTGAAAAGGGTAAGAACGTTTGAACATGTCAGAGTCTTGATGTGGCCATAAACTGAGGTACCCAGATTACACAACCACCCCTACTTGAGCATAGCACCTAAAGTGCATAAATGGAGAGAAGGAATTCCACATATTGTAAAGTTATACAGTGCAAAAGAATTCTTCAAGGAATATGACATCCTGAGCCTTAGACAAGAAAATTCAGGCCAGGCATTAGGGAAAAAGAGAATACATTTCAAGGCCAGGCAGAATTAACAGAATGATCAATCTGAATAAGCCAAGGTGCCTAAACTCAGCCATATTTTCCAATAAAGTGGAGTAAGTGTGACTCTGTTGTGTGATCAAGGTGAGGGACTTGGGTTATGAACACCAAAGTCATCTGCATGAAAGGGCCCTCAGGGCACCACTTCAGAAAATATTCAGAAGCAAAGAGATGATTAAAACTGCAGATCAGCATTTCCAAAACACTGACCATGACTCCTGGGGGGAAGAGCCATGCCAATGGTGTGCTCTGGCAGGAAGACACTCAGCTCTGTGAACCCCTGTGCACAGGGCAGATGGCCATTAGTGCAAGGAGTGGCCCACCAGTGCTTCTGCTTTCACCACCTAAAAGGTCCTTGCCACCAGTCCTAGAGTGACTCTTTTCTTTCACCTGGCCAAGATTTACTCCCAAGTGTGTTTTCCCAGTGAAGTTGCAGGGCACGCTCATGTTGACACCATCTCCAAGCAACACACAAACTGTGCCTCAAAGAAGCCCACACAGCAGGTGTTTCAAGATGGGCTGGAGGAAATTTGGGTGCAGGAAGTGGGGCTGCATGGCTGGAAACCCAGGAGTGCAGAAAAGAGCAGCATCCTTCAGCACAATCACAAGTCTTTGTCTGTGAAAAATGGCTTGTCAAGAGAATGTGGAACAGCAGAGCATTTGGGATGGTGCCTGTAAGAAAAAAATAAGAAGACCCTTCTATTTGAGTAGAGAAACATTATTGCTAGCACTTATATGCTTGTAGAATAACTTTTCTTAAATATAGGTCCATTCTCTTCCAAAGACATAACCCAAGAAGTTTAGTACAGCATGTGCAAGAATATCTTCACTATTAGTAGCTACTTTTTGCTCAACTCTCAGATGTGTGCTGGGACTTAATAGCTAAAACACATTTATTAGGTCTGAATAAAGCCTTGGGGGTCCCTCAGAAGTGACACAAAACTCAAAGTATTAGACTTTGAGTCATTTTCTGACCAGCCCCTTTGAAGGCAGAGTTGCAGTAAATTATATTAAGTTACTTTGGTGGAGTGGTTCTCCACAGGCCTGGAAATGTGTATTTCATTCCTTTGTCATTTACTAATTGAGTCCCATGCACCAGAACAGTGAACCATGTACTTGGGTAAGTTGGACAACACAGGTTTTCACTGGAGAAGGGTTTGCCACCTTGGGTACACCCAAGCTGCATACAGAGCATGGATGAGCCAGATACCTGCCCTTTTCCTCTCACTGCCACTTCAGATGTCAATCACATGCAGGCTCCTGATTTATAGCAATTCATGCCATCATTCTTGTGAGCTGCAAGTGAGAATGCCTGTGTGGAGCCCCGGATGCCACCACAGAGTGCAGGACACATGGTGTGAAAGGTGTAGGTGTAGGGCAAGCAGCTGACACCATCGCTCCCTAACAAGCACAGTTTGCACAAAGAGCAAACTGAGCACGTGGGCTGAGACTGAAAAACTGCTGGTCAGAGGCGAGCTGCAACCACAGAACTCATCTCTGAGTCCAAATCTTTTCCAAAGGCCAGGAGCATTTGGGCCTGGAGCTGTCATTCAGTCTGTTGGAGACAGACAGTCTCAGAGACACTGTGGGGATGCTTTGGTGTCTTGTGCCTGATCCAAATACCTACATGAGCACAGGGCACTCCCAGCATCTTCCTCTTCTCCTACCATTGTCCTGACATGTCCTCATCAACTCACTTCAGTTTGTATCGTGTTTAGAGAAGCTTTGCAAACATTTCTCAGCTTTGCCAGGAATTTATTTCCTCATCCCAGTTTGTCCTGAATATGGCTGAGGAAATGACATGTGATTCATGGTTATAAGGAACTACCCTTGGCTCAACATTCCCCTTCCTCACCGTGGCAGTAGGAAAAAGAGAAAGGGAGAAATAAATTCTTCCAAGTCTCAGTTGTGAGTGAGCAACAGAGGAGTGGCTTGTTCCTCTGCTGCTGAACCCTCCTTGTGGCACAGGGACATCATCTGAGCTCCATCAGAGGCAGTATGCCACCGCTTTGCTCCTCACATCTGATACATGGGAACTGAGTTATGGGATTTCCATGGCCACATCAAAAGTTATTGGCAAGATCCCACGTGGGAATAAGTCCTCTGGGACCCAGAAGTGCTAGGGAGCAAAAGGAAAAACATGTAAGAAGGTCTGCAGAGAGCCTTCCAGGCCTGCTGAGATGGGTATTGATGATCACTGGGAGGCTGGTGTGGCTCAGTGCAGACTCTGTGCAGGCACGTCTCCATTGTGCTTCCAGTGCATTCCAGAGCCACCTCAATTCCTGTCAATGTCTGATTATCCCTTCCTTCCCTTCATAGCTAAAGGAAACATTGAAAATGCCAAGATTTGCTTTTGTTTATTCTTTTTTTATCCATCTCTCCCTCTTAGCTGGTAAGTGCTGCATAGCCTCTGTTCTGCCATGTACAGCAGTAGTGTGTGAATAATAAATAACAATGATATGCTTTCAGCCAGAAAATAAACCCCATATGTGTCCTCAAGTATCTCTTTTCTCTTGAAGTATTCATGCAAACATTGGTTCCAGAGACTGTTATAATCCTGTTTACTTGTCAATGCTTGGAGTGAGCATGTAATTACAGTTCCACTGTAAGATACTTAACATGTAATTCAATGGCAAAGAGCTGCCACGTTATTATAGTCTTCTAAGTTTGGATTTATGCCCTGAAATCTAAATTAGTCCCAACAATTTCTGTTCAGAGGAGGATAATTTAATGCAAATATTATCAAGCATACCAAAGAGTAAATTTCACCAACACAAGAAAAAATGCAAGCAAGTAATTTTTTTTTTTTTAAGCTTTTCTTGCCACCACAGTTTTCTTGGACTTGAATCTCACTAGACAGGCAAAGGGCTTGTGCTTGAGTATGGTGCAAAAGTGAAATTAAAAGTATCAGTGGCAATCAGAAAACTTGGGAATCAGTTCTGTCCTTGACACAAAACCTCTGGTGCACGTCTCTCACAGTGATACCAAGGTGCAACCTTGGTGTCAGTCCTGAGCAAAAAGAAAAGGAACTAAAGAAAGTTATGGGCATATCTAGCCTTTGTTTACTCCTTCACCCTGGTGTAGCTGTTTCTAGGATCTGTTATTAAGCTACTGCCTGTCAGACCATCATCATCAACTACACTAATTGGGCCCTGCCTTTAAAATAATCCATCCCCAGCACCACAACACTTTGCACTCTTATGGGCCTGTTCATTCAAGACTCTCAGAGGGCTTTACATGTCCTGACTGCTCAAGCCATACAATGTGCCCAAGAACTTGGTCAGAGGCACGAGAGGGGTAGCTGTGTTTGCCACATCACAGTTACACGCTTGCCTGGGCTCACAGCAGAGGGAGGACTCCAGCTCCTGGCTGCATCCCTTTCCTGCATGCCCAGCCCCAGGTTTTGTTAGGAGCCTCAGTTTTCCATTTGTAAAAGGAACTTCAGTCTTTCAGCTTTTCCAAGGGCAGTCTGACACAGCCATAGGACCACTCAAGAGCAAGGGAGTTATCTACAACTGTGGAATTGCCTGGGTCTCCTTCCCCACCTTTCAGCAAGGTTGCCTTTCCCAAGCCATTCCCTGGCTCCTGGAGCTCATTGCCAGCCCTTTCAGCACAAAAATGAGGCAAACAGCCTTATTTCAAGGCATAGAGGCCACAGCTAGGCTGGGAGTGCACAGGAGTCATGAGAGCACAGGCAGAAAGTCCCCGAAGCTCAGAGGAAGGAGAGGAGAGGAATGTGGCCCCAGAGCACTGGGACCCCATGCTGCCAGCAAGGCCAGGTGTGCACCACACCAGCAGGGGAGCCACGGGCCAGGAGCCGGCGCTGACAGCCCGGGGTCCCCCATACATCAGCTCTTGGGGTCTCACATGCATCTGCTGGAGGGTTTGAGATGTGCTGTGGGGATCATTAGGCAGGTGGGCTGCTGGTTGTCCAGGCTCAGGCAAGCTGGAGGGGGTGTAACCCCATGGAGCTCCTGCAGGCATGTGGATGAATGTGCAATATCCGCACCCGTGCACACGAACACACGGGGAGAGGGAAGAGGTGAGCATAGCACTGGCTTGGATGCATTTGCAGAAGCACAAGAAGACCCCAGGAAGAGAGATGAGTGACCAGCAACAGGGAAGCCATCACTTGAGAGCAACCATTCACCCCCTGAAAAATGTCTGGCCATTTAGCTCTCCTCTTAGCAAATCTCCACTCTTATTTAGGGAGAGTTTGCTGATGGTCCAGGTTCATACAGCAGTTACATTGTGCCATCTTCTGGTTGTAGGCTGAGGACTCCCTCTCCGGGAGTCCTGCTTCCCTCCAGCACACAAGGAAAGATTTTTCTTATGCCTTCAAGAAGTGATATCTGGAGATGTTGGGACAACTTGGCTGCTGTGGTGTAACAGCATCACCTGCAGAGAGGCACCACAAGCCCAAGGTAGTCTGTGAGGATCACAGGGATGTGGGAGCTGCCAAATAGCCGTGGTCTGCCAAGCCTGATGTTCTTGCCTCCAGGAGAAATAACATTTGAGCATATCTTTTCAGTGAGACATTGAGATACCCTGATACCCATTTGGCTGGCTGTGCACTTATGAACCACCTGCCAGTGATGAGCAAACCTACAGGAAAGTGAAAAAGAAAGTAGATTCAGCAGGGTCCTCAGAGACAAAACATGTTCATCTCCCTAGTAAGGAAGATCATAAATATCTGTAAATGCATGAGGACACATGTTCAGAGCTGCTGCTAATTACTCATGTGGATCATGAATATGGGGAACTGGATGTTCCCAACCCACCCTTTGCTGCAGAAAAATGGGGATACAAAACTGCAGAGCGATATATGATCTTGGAAAGAGAGCTCTTCGTGGAGAAATAACTGGTCTGAATGTGCAAGCCTAGACTTGATGCAAAAGATTTAACTGACAAATCCTCTTGTTTTTTCAGCAACACAATTTATAATGTAAGTTTTAAAACATGGCTCCTGAAAGAGGAGTAGTTTCCAGCGCTGCCACATAACACCCAACTCTGACCTCACTTGCACCAACACAGCTCACTTGATTTCAACAGTAGCAATTCTCCACCGACCAGGATCATTTTGCAGAAGTAGGTGTGCAGGATGATGAGTTCAAAAGGAGCTAATTAGGCATATAGTAGACAGACAAATTAGAAACAAAGACTTCACTAAATACTGGTTAAGCAAACACAGCTTCAGGGAAGATCCGTGCTAGGGATTGTCTTCAGCAGTACCAGTGTGAGCTGGATGAATTAGGTGCACAGCAGTCCCCACCAAAAAGCTGGCACATAATGATGTTGCTACAGGAAACAGTATGAAAGGATGAAATCATCTCCTGTTCCAAGCAAGGGAAATAGCCAGTACATTTCAGACAGTGCAGAGCATGGGACCTGACAGACCTGTGGTTGCAAGCATTTGCCATCCTAGTAATATTTAATTATGTAGCTGTAATGAGCTCTGCAAATATGTTTAGTCTCAAAATGTCTTTTTATAGTGTTCTGAAATTTGAAATTTCAGGATCGTTATGAAAGCAGTCTGATGATGTTACACACAGATATCAGCCAGTGTCAAGGTACTGTTTCACTCTGAGCTTGACTGAAGCAGGAGGAGCAGAGAGATTTTTACAAGATTTACATGACTTCAGCCTGGTCTGCCCACTTATAATCTGCCTACACTTCCTAACATGCCGAGTATCTCCTTGCACAAGTCTGTCATCAGGAGGAGATATGGGAACTTGTCCAGATTTTGAAGTAATTTGGTCGGTCTGTGCCCTCAGTGATTTGGCACATGAGCAATGGGGAGCTTGGATTGCCCCGTGCTGCAGTCCAGCCGTGTGTGAGGTCTCTGTGCATTGCATGGGGAGCAGGAAAATGCTTTCTGAGGCTCAGTTCACACTTACATCCAGATCACCAACAGCAGAAGAAGGATTTGGGGTCTGAAGTTGGATGCCTGGTGGGTAGAAATGAGAAATTAAGTACATAACCATCTCCCAGCAAGGCATCAGCTTTGCTAGTGTCTGACCACTGCTGTTATCCAGTCATCTCCCAAGAATGAGTAAGTCCCTCCCTATCGTTGCATCATTGCTTGAACACATTGCTAGTAAAATATGAAGTGCTTTTTCTTCCTGCAAGTGCACCAAATATCAGTCCTCCTTAGGCATCAGCTTTCAAACCTTACAGCATTTTTCTTTTGATCGTTTCTATGATTATTTCTTTGAACATTTAATTCTATAGGCTGACTCAGATATTCTGTATAGGATCTTTTAAGGCTGTGGGCTTCTGAAATCAGTAATCTAACCATATAATTATTTTGTTTTTTACTGCAACTTTCAAACTTTCTTTGAACTGTTTTTTTTCTGCTGAATCTACTTATGGGTTTCTGTTCATTCATTGCTGCAACAGTTTTCCTCCACTCCAGTTTGGCTCTGTCCTCCTACACATTTGGCATTACAAGCTGACAATTAAGGTTTTCTGCCAGGTCCTCAGCACTGTGCATTTTACAGGGTCCCATGGCCTCACTCCCCCTTCCTAAAGGACTATCCCATTTCATCCCATCTCCATTCGCTGCTCTGATTGCAGCTGGAGTTTTTGACCCATCCCTCTCTTTGCCCTTTTGCTGCTTATCACCTACAGCATTCCAGCACTGTGGAGTTCATGCCACCAGAGCCTCATCTGGCATCCCTGGTGAGTCCCCATTCCCTGGTCCCAAGCACTGCAGATGGTGCCCACAGCCCATGGATCTCCCTGATACTCTCTGGGACAAAGAGAAGGAACAAGTCCCCAGATGATCAGGCACTGGCCTGGTCTTGAAGACCTGAAATAAGGGTTGCTCTACTACTGACCTCCTTGGCACCCTGCTATGCCCAGGAGAGCTCACCAACAGCAGCAGCTCTCTGCTCTGGAAAATACATAGTCTGAGCAAGGGCATTTTTACCCAGCTTCTAGCACAGTGCAATATCAAATACCCTGATGAATCCCAAATACCTCCTGGGTGCACTAGATTCACTGCCTCTACCAAATCAGGAAGGCAATTGTACATTATTTTTGACATGATGTGGTTTTAAAGTGCCCATGTTGTCTGCTGGCCATGGGATGCTTTCCTGCCTGTTGTTGCACAAACTCCTTCAGACTGTGAAGTCTGGACACTTCCCCAAAACAAACAAGCTAATTACACAGAAGATGCCAAGACCTGATTTCATGGTCTTCTTAAAGGCAGGTGCTGCACTTGTTTGCTGCCAGTCTTCAGACATCTTTGACCTGGAGATTCACTGACAATTTTTTCTGGCAATTTTTTTCTCACTAGATGTGTGATCCTTTCATGCTGTCCAATTCCCACTGGCACCAGAGAGAATTTTGGCTGATCCAGGGCTAGAGGACACAGCCCTGGCGTTTCTTAGCTCCCCTGGGTGCATTACGTCTGCTGATTTATATGAAAAGTTGTTACTTTGCCTTGGTGGAGAAACAAAAACACTCAAGTGTGAAAAGACAAGGCGACTGAAGACACAATGGTCATGTCATTCCTGAAATGTTCGTCTCATTTCAGAAACAACACTCTGCAGTCAGACCAAATGATAAGTGGGGACAGAAAACAAGCCAAAATCAACCTCCTTATCTTAAAAAAATTCAGCTTCCTAAAGCCAACCTGGATCTGATCTGTGTGAACAAGAGAAAGTGCGAGAAAGCTGAGATATTTCTTAAATAGGACCCAACAAAATGTAAACTCTGCTCACAGAACAAAAGTTATTTGCAGTTAGCACTGACATGATGCCCATGAGAGGTCAGATGGAGAGCAGAGCCCTCAGCCTTCTACATCTTGCATATTTAATTTGCAAACATAGGAAACAATCCTGTTGGGAGATACCTTGGCTGGACATTAAACACTGAGTGGCCTCATTGTCTGTGAACTTCCCCTTAAAAGCAACAGGACGTAAGGGTAGAGGCCTTTGGTTAAAATCTGTGTACTACACTGAATTCACTAACTCCACTGAGGCAAGAAGGATGACTCCCAGTATGTGGCACTGGTTAAGGGGCTTCATTACAAGCCATGGCCCTGTGAAAAACTTATTGGGTTGAATTAAAATTTTAAAAAGTAATTCTTGAGTATATTCTTTGGGAATGATTATAAATCCTTCTTGGACACCAAGTCAAGCCCTCAGGTGGTCTGAAGAGGCATGACACAGAAAACAACAGTTTAGGCTCAGTAAGGTCTCTGACTGACCTTACTGGCAGGGAAGATGTCCCACACCATGCCTTGAAATCATTCCTCCTTACTCCCCTGATCCAACATCATGGATGTCAGCCAGAGGGATTTGTCTTCCCTGCACAGTGCAAACCCCTCCAGCACCAGATACAAACGTGTCTGCCCCAACCTCTCTCCCCACTTACAGCACATGGATCAGCACTAGGCTGGGACATCTCTTCCTGTCTCCTGCCTTGCTAGGAATTGTCACTTAAGATCTGCTTCTCTTGCCTCTTGTGCAGATTTCTTTCCTCTATGCACAAAATATAAATGTGAGGGGGCACCCACACACTTGTTTAGGTCTTTGTACATCAGTGTGTGCATACAGGCTACATCTTTCTCTTTTAGTTAACATAACCTCTCAGGAAAAAAAAATTAAAGAGAAAGTTAAAGATGCCATGTCATGAAAGTGTTATTATCCATGTGGCACTGCCAGTTGACAAACTAACATCTCCATATGACAAAAAAAAGGGCTTTGGATGTGCCCAATGGAATGAGAGTCCAGTGCAATACCACAGGAGCCAAGTCCATCAATGAACTCGGACCAAGAAAATTCTGTTGCTTTGCCAAGTATTTTGCAGAGAGAGGAAAAGATTTTCTCCTGGGACACTGTTTCCCAGCAGGGCAGAGGTGAAATGGGACTTGAGTGCCCACTAAAGCCCATGTCCAACTTGTATGCATGCTGGAAGAAGTCCAGTTTTACAATCAAACCATCCATGAAGAGAGGGCACAAATGAGGCAGAGCATCCTCTGGGAAAGGCTGTTTGTCCTTTTTTGCCTGGAAGAGAATCTCTCAACACAGTTTCAATCACACAACACACTCAGCAGTAACGTGGACTGAATTGTTGCTCCTCAGGGGTCTGTCTGCCAAGAAAACTGAGGAATGACTCATGTGGTGGCATTCAGAGTGAGGGGAGGGAAGGACCCAGAGGTGACAAATGATTCAAAAACACAGAGGTTGAATTCCATGGGAGGACAGGTCAGTCCCACACACGATGCAGGAAAATGCCTTGCAACACATCTGGGTGGTAGAGCAGAGCAGTGGGTGGTGGAGAAATGCGTCCTTCTCCAAAGGCAGAGACAGCATTGCCACGAAGAGGCAAGTGATACACATCTGATCCACCATGAACCAGCATATCCAGAGGGTATGGATGGCTCGAGGCTGAACCAGATCATTGGAAAACAGACTGGTGGAACCTGAAGTGGGAACTGGAAATTTCAGCTGAATGTCTTCCTAAATGACAGGAAGGACTCAGTGGGACCATTCGAGAAATGGGCCAAGATGGGCTTTCCTCAGTCAGAGGTGGAAAATTCATTAGACCCACATCATGTTGGCTCCACTGTGACCCATGCAATATCTTTGTTGGAGAGAACCAGATGTGCTCCAATGATGTTTCTGGGAGATGCACTCGATAAGCCCATGAAAGCAGGCTGCACAGGGGGGGAATACATCCCCTTTGCTTCCAGAAACATTTGCTTAACATCCATTGCTTTGCCCATAACACCCCCCTCCTCTATTTACAGAGCCCAAATGACCCATCTTTTGTATTTCTTGCTGCTTTTACAAATCACATGTAAAGAAACTGGTTATTCCTTTCATATCCACTGTTCAAAGGAGAGAGTCAAGCAAGGGAATAAGGAAAACTCTTATAAAACCTGTTATAAAACCAGTGGCTCCTCGTTACACCCCCATCCCTCTGCTTTCTTGCATATCTTAGAACATTAAAGTCCCTCTTTGCTTTGTACCATTCTCCTCCAACCCAGGCTGGGCATCTCACAGGAGGCAATGACACCTTGGAAGCCAGGAAGGGCCACGTCTATTTTACAGAAAAATGAGCAAGTTCTGGAGAAATCATTCCCAAAGAGGCAGTTTTGCCTTGAAACTAACATAGAATACATGGCTGTGCTTATGGGACACCTGACACTGCCAAAAGAGATTGGAGTGGGAAAATAAACCACCCCCCACCCTTGGGCTTGCTGCCAGCACCAAGTGTGTCCAACTGCTACACTGGAGAGACCCCACCAGCTATGGAGTACTGGGTCAGGCTGCAGCTCTCTCATTGCAGGTGGGCACCAGGAAAATCCAGAGGGGCAGGTTCCAGGGCTGAGCAGCAGCCAAGCACAGCCCATTCTGGGCACAGGGCTGGGGTGCAGAGGCTGGGGCTGGCTCCTGGAGTCACTAAAGCATGGATGGAGTTTGCTTTTGGCAGGGGCTGGAGGGGTTGCTGCGCCGTGGCGTCATGGCCAGCTGCTGAGATGATGTCTGGGCCCAGGCACTGATTAGAAGTTATCCCAGACGGGGCAGGGTGAGGGCAGGGGGGGAGAGTGAGTGATGGATTAACCCCTTTGGGTCACACTCTTTATGAAGAGCGGGTTGCTTTCTGCTCCAACACTGAGTTACGCTAACAGGCATTGCTGAGACGGGGGCTGAGCGAGATTTATTTATCTTGAATCCCTTTAAACATTTCAACACCCCATGGCTGTGCACCCAGCAAGCCTGTGAAACCACATGCCTCACAGTTCCTACCCTCTCCCTGCTATTCCCTCCTGGCTGTTTCATTCCCTCCTTGCAGCAAGCCAGATTCCTTGTCAAAATTAAAACTCAAAGCATAGGAGGCACACACTTGGCTTTCCCATCTGCCCACCTGGTAGGGTCTGGTCCTGGTCCTGCCCAGGGATGGTGGGACCTCTCATCAGCACATAATTACTGCTAAAAGACCCCATGGCCTTTTCTTTTAAGTCCAAGGCAACATGGACACTGGGGAGCAGCACAGCATGGGACACTTCTTTGAAATGGTGTTAATTTTGGAGTGCCTCATGCTGCACACAGGGTGTGTCTTGGGAAGAGCTCCTACATCTGCAATCCATCACCCACAGACCTGGCTGAGGAGCTGAGGCTATAGAGCCCATTTTTTGACTTTGCTGATCTCTGACTAACAAAACACAGTGGGAATAGTTTATGGGCTGGCACTGAATGGCCCAGGAGCTCCAGCACCCTTGTTTACATCCAGCATCTTTGTTTGGAGGATGCAGTGGAACCTTTTGGATTCCCTGTGGGAACAGGCACCTGTTAGTTATGCATAAACTGCTCCACCTACTTCAGTGAGTTGCAAAAATGGAAAAGGACAGCAAATTTTTAAAATTTTTTTTTTCAAAATGAGCAGCCAAGGCACACAGATTTGCTCTACTCTTGCACTACTGAACTAATTCTTCTTGTTTTGAACCTGAATTGAAGGGCTTGAGGTTCAGCCCTACTAATCTGCCCTCTATTCAAAAAACATCTTCTCCCCACCTCCAAAAACATGGTATTCACTACCCACCTTGGCAGCATAGGCCAACTTCTCAGGCTCCTTCTTCCCAAGCATCCTCAATACCTTCAGCAGACTCTCTTGCCACACCAGCTGGCAAATTCTGTGCTTTGCCATCTTGTTGTTTCTACCATTTCAACGTTCTAACACCATTTAGAACAATTGCATCCAAAAATCTCAAAGTGCTTTACAAGGTTTAGTTAATTAAGCCACTGAAGTATTATTACATCTCTCTTATGGAGGAGAAAGCCAAGCAAAGATGTTAAATGACTTGCCAAACGTAATATGAGTCAGTAGCTAAGTTGGGAAAAAAACCCAGGAGTCCTGACTCTTAACCCATGACTGTAAACCATTTTTCTCTATAAAACAGAAATTAGGCAAGCAGAAGGGTGGCAGTACAGCTTTTCCTTTTATTCAAGCTGACTTACATTTAGCACAGCAATAAAAATATGGATTCTTAATACTGAAACTTGGAACATTGGTTTGAAATGGACTGTGTGGACATTTTGGGGCACTTGCTGTCTTTTGGAGTTCTCACATCGTGGTCATAATTGAAGAAGCTATTTTGATAGCAGGAGTTATGGCCTTGTTGCAGGAATGAGTGCTGTGTTATCTGGGAAGTGAGAACAGATCATTGAAATATCACTTCAAAACAGTCTGACAAATTTATGACATGTTCCTGCTAACTAAAGGCATAAAATCCACCAGAAGAAGTTAATGTTTGTTCTCCCTATTACTAATAGGCAAAGAAGGGAACATAAAGGTGAATTCTCTTGCAATAAAGGACTCCTCTTCCTCCAGCCCAGCCCAGTCAGTGGAACTGCTCCAAGCCTAAAGATAAACACAGCGATAACAAGGGCATTTCCACAAGGAGGCCAAAGAATTTGAAAGAGGAAGGAGTAACTGGGACCCCAATGAGCCATTTGCCTGTATCCTGCTGTCCATAAGTTTTATAAATTATGGGAAAAAAAATGCTGTGTGTAACTGAAAGCTGCCCCTAGACACCAATAATTTGTCTGACCTGCATTTAGACGACCAATCCGCTCAGCTCTAACTACCCTTGGCAGCCTCGTGCCGGTCGTATTTTTACATGGATGAACTGTTCTTCAACAATTTCCTCCAGTGTGCTCACAGCACAAACAGGCTTTTCTTTGCAAGCAGGTATGTGTGCCTTCTTTTTCCACTTATTTCTTTCCTCACACACGTGATTCATGGGGCCATTTGAGAAGAAAAAACACCCAGCCCCCACACTCTTTCCTACTAACAGTGTTGCTACAGGCCCTGCTGCAGTTTTATGGGACAGGGATGGAGTTTTACTTAGGTTTGGACTCCCCTGGTTTAGGAGGCAACAGCATCACTTTTTTCTTCCATTCCTCCATGTCCCATTTCTATCTTTCTCTAACGTTTGCCTTCAGTATCATGGTTTATTACTCAAGAAACTTGCACTTCCTTGGGTCTATGGGATTGAAGATGTGGTAAGAAAAGCATTAAAGAAAGAAATCAAATAGCAAGAGCACTGTCAGATACACGCAAATATATATATATATATATATATTTGCTCTTTCTGTGAAGGAATCCATCATAAGCACCAAATGCCCCACGACCTCAGGGTGCAAGTCCAAGATTTAGGGCCTTGTAGGAATGTGCCCTTGTTCTTTATTTAACACCAAGTAGGATTGTGCCTGTATGAAACCAACACATCCAGTGGTTTCCCGCAGACATTTTGATGATGGATTGCTGGCATCTCTTGTTTTCTTTTGAAGGCAATTCATTTATCAGAGACAATTACTTAGCTGATAAGTTCAGTGTGTTCAGCTGTTCATGGCTACACAGCAGCTACAGGCCAATAAATATGAGCTGCAATTAGCTTGATTAATGATTTCAGATCACTAAACTGCAGCTTTGTTTAAGATAAGGCTCTAGGAAGCTTTTCTGCTGAATCTGGCAAGTTTACTGGCATTGGTGACACTACCTTCATTGTAAGCTGCCGAGCCCAGCAGCTCCTTCAGTCTGACTCTGTGATAAAGTGAGTTCCAGTGCTCGGGACCTCTGAAGAGCTCAGCAGGTGTTTGGTGGGGGAAGTACAGAGACAGGGAACCCCTTCCCATCTGCCACATTGCAAAGTGCTAAGGAAATTGTTTCCAAATGTCCCTTAATTTAGAAGTTTACTCCCTCCCCCACCCCGCCCCAGCCTCCTGTTTTACTCCTCTGGGCTGCTGACCTTCACCTCTTCTGCCATCCTTCAGCCGTCCTGATGCCGAGCCAGCCGTGTCTTGGAGCAGGGAGCAAGGGAGGCAGAGCAATGCAGAGCAGGTTTCAGAAGCACTACAATTGCTCTAACGTGTTGGCTGTAGCCAGCAGTGCCATGGTGGGACTTGCAGAGCACGGGGTGTGCTGGCAGCAGTCCCTTCAGGTGGGATGGCATTTGCCTTTCACTCATTTTCAGGCTGTAAAGAACACGAGTGTGAATGCATGTGTGCAGATACGTGTACCTGCATGCCCTTCCCTCGCTGCCCTCTGCTGAAGGAATCAACGTCACTCATTCTCGTGCCACAAGCCCAGACTGGTAAGGATTGTGCTTGTGGAGCAGCAGTTTCAGAATGACAGCCTTTGCTAAGCTCCAAGTTCAGGCTCCAAGCCATGAAATGAGCTGGGGTACACCCCACTGCACCCAGCATGTTTTACACAGACCCAGTCCCACCTCTCACTCCTTCCAGCGAAGGCATTTCCAGGCTGAGGAACTTCTGGGCAGAAACCTGTGGAGATTTGTTTTCAGTGGTCTGGGAAATGATGCAATTGACATTTCTCTTTGGATGGACATCAGGTGAAACTCAAACCTTTAGACATTCCAGTTATAATGTAAGAACTTGCCTCAACCAGCTCGCTCAGAGGCTGGAAATGGGGTGTCCTCCCTGGTTTCAGAGGAGAAAAGCAAACCATTTGGTGCTAGTAGGAATTTGCTGTTTCTGGGCTCAGGGTAACACCAGGCACAGGGACACAGCTGCAGTCCCAGTCCTTTCTCCAGTTTAGGTGCTAAGTTATCTCTGCGGGTGTTTCCTCCCAAGCTGAGAGTCTCAGGTCTCCTCCCAAGGAGGAAGGGTTAAGAGAAGACATCCACCACTAGAGCAAGGGTCTTGCAGCTGGAGTGTTTGCTTGTGCAGTGCAAGATTTTGGGTTCAGTTCCCACATCAGGATGAGAAAAAACAGAGCAATAACCTCTGCATTTCACCTCCCCAACTTCAATCTGTATCTCTGTGTGGGCACAAAGAGCAAGAAGGAGAGACATGGAGCAACCACAGCCACGAGGAAGAGGAGAAATCTGTCTTGCTCACTTCACTTTCAGGGCCCTTCATGCATTTCACATGACACTTCAGAGGAAAATATGCTGCAGCTGTTAATTTAATGCCTCTCTCACTTCTTGATTTTACCCTGAGAATCTGTTTAAAACATGGCATAAATATCTGGAAGTCAATACCTTTCCCTTGGATATTTCCTCACAAATAACAGGTAACAGGTCTATTTTATTAGCTCAGTTGGAACTTCTCTCTTCCATACCAGCAATCCATTTGTCAGCCACAGCCAAACAAAGAAATCCACCAGATGTCCCCAGGGGCTGAATAAAGGAAGAAAACCAAAACAAACCCATTCCAATCTGTAGGCACACAGGTCTGTGTGCTCAGGGACGTGGATGTGCTCATCTTTCAGACAAGCCTGAAGCCAGGAAGGCTCTAATGAAGCCTCCTGGAGGAGCCTGAGTCCTGGGAACCATCCACTCACCTGCTGACCTGAAGGGCTGAGCAGGAAAGGAGGAGAACAAGAAAGCACTAATTATTGATCCAGAGATCTGATGGAGGCCATGCAATCATCTGACCTTTTTTTACAGAGAGAAAGGAGATTTTGGTGTGATTTTTGTAACCTATGGCTGCTTGGTTACATCATGAAAAGGAAATATGCCTATCAGAAATGTCACCAATAGCTTGGAGAGTAGTTCAGATGAAATCTTATTGTTGGTCAGACCTCTGGATTGTCCTTACTGAAGGGGATTTATCTGCTGAACATAAACTGGAAAACAGTTGTATTCCAGTAAGAACCTGATGATGTGATTAAAACTGTAGGTTTGCCATGAAAATACCGAGAAATGTGATAAGAAATCCTGATAAGTTTTGAGACTTATAAAGCCTTAACCCAGAATTTCATCCTCTTCCCAAGGCTGCTTGTCTATTGATTTCAAAATTGCCCACCTTTTCCTTGGGGTGATGCTGGCACATTGATATCCTGAGAACCCAGAAGCATACTAAGAGCTGGGGAAAAAAGCATATTTATGTTTTCTACAGACCTCAGAAAGAAAGTCTGTGTCTGACTATGGATTTCTATGTATTCATGGCCTTGGAATTAATTTGCTAAAACCTCACATTCTTCTCCTACAGGAAACCATCAGCAAACTGCTTGAAACCAGTCAAATCTTCAGAGGAGCTGCCAGCAGTAAACAAGGTGAAGACCATGTGTAGGTTTTGATCCCACAGAAAATCTGCTAGTCTGTGCTGTAGCAGAGACCAAGTCCAATATTACTACGATATCACAGGGAAAAACAGCAAAGGTTACAGGTTACACTGAAGGAACATAAAAGCAATGTTATCATGACATCAGTTTTACAGGGTCCTACACTAGTGACATTTTAGGGGGAATTATTTCTAACACCCACTGTGACAAATGTGCTCACAAAGTGGCCAAGAGGTGAACAAAGCCAAATCAATACAAATGACACATGGCCAAATCCTGGGCTTGGCTGATTTCCAGTGATTTCCAGCTGATCAGCACTGCTCTCCTTGGCTTCAGACCTGCAAAGCTAAAGGTGGTCCCTTCATCTGCACACAAACAACATCTGAAGCAAGAAGAAGGACCAAGTGGGAAGATAAGGCAAAAAAAGAAGGAAAGCTTCACTGAGATGAAAGACAGGACCAGTGACAATCTGGAAAAGACAATTTCTAAGCCAATTTCTACAGCCTGGATTCTACAAAAACACAGTTCTGGCACATGCACTACACTCCATCCCTTCCCAGCCCAACTAGGATTTTATCAGGATGATGACTACAATCCTCTCTGAGAGTTATGCCAACATGTACCTCAATGGCTGCAGCATAATCAGGATCCAGATAAAATTACAAAGGTGACATGATGAGCTACCAGATCAGGTCACTGAGGAGGTCTCAGCCCATGGTGGAGAAGGGGAAGGCCATGGCCTGAGTCCAGGTCGTGCTCTCAATGCAACCCACACCAAAACCCACCAGCTCCAGTGGCAGAGAGGATGGTTTGGCTCAGCATGGAGGGGAATATTCTAACAAGAGTAGGGAAGACCCATCTGACCATGGGCTGCATCGTGCCCACATAGAGAGAAAAATCATCAGAATGGACAGGGAAAGGAAGAAAGAATCCACCAGAAGCTCTCTCTGAGGAGTGCTCTCCTGAAGGAAAGGCTGAAAGGTTATTAAAGGAGAGATGAGGTTTTTGCTGTCTTGACCCAGACTCGGGGAGAGGCCAGACCCCAGGAATGTGAAGGTGCAGCCTGTGATTTGGGTTTGAAGAACAGAGCATGACAGCTTCAGTCCAGCACCTGGAAGACTCATCCCCAGAACCACAAAATTAGTTTTGCCAATTCTGTCAATGGAAAATGAGTCTTTCCCAATCACCTTGCTCCATTAAGTCACCAAGCCTCAAAGTCCATATAGTTTCTTTCCAGTGATTTGGGTTTTTTGGGAAAGGTAGAAGTAATTGCATCTTCAACTGATCATTTACTTTTAGTCAAGGCCCCATTTTCCCTTGCTAAAAAAATAGCTCCAAAAAATTTGCTAACTATTAGCATCAGCATTGTTAACAAAGAGTGAACAGACCAACGTGGTTTAATTTTAGTCCAGTTCACAACTTTGCATTTCTCTCCAGTCAGTGTAGGGGAGGATGGGAAAGCTGATGGTCGCCCTTACCCCTTTTATAGTGACTGGTCTTTCATCTTTTCCTGGTACTTCATTCATACCAGTTTTAAAATCATAACATAAGCCTAGTAATTACTCCAGCAAAATACTCCCTGGGTATAGGAGACTTTTGAAATTGCACTTAAAATTTCTGAGTCTGCGAATACCAAGATCTTCCAGAAAACTGCAGAGGTGGCACAAAGAGGTTAAATAGACAAAATGTTCCCATTCTCATATGGATGGACAGATCCTGGCCATACTGCCACCATCAGTTGGATCACACATGTTATCAAGCAATGCCTTTTGTGAAGGGAGCTGAACCACCAGAGACAGTCCCAACTATCATGGAATCACAGAATAGTTTGGGTTGGAAGGGACTTTAAAGATCATCAGTTCCAACCCTGCCATGGACAGGGACACCTTCCACTGGACCAGGTTGCTCCAAGCCCCATCTAGTCTGTCTTTGAAAACTTCCAAGCCTCTGGAGCATCTCCAACTTCCCTGGGCAACTTGTTCCAGTGCCTCACCACCCTCACAGTGAAAAATTTGTTCCCAACATCTCATCTAGATCTCTCCTCTTTCTGTTTAATACCATTGCCTCTCGTCTTTTACTATCTGCCCATGTAAAAATGTCATTCTCCTTTTTTATGAGCCCCACTTAAGTACTGAAAGGCCTCAATGAGGTCTCCTTGAGCCTTCTCTTCTCCAGGCTGAACACCCCCAGCTCTCTCAGCTTGTCTCCATAGGGGAGGTGCTCCAGCACTCTCGGCATCTTCGTGGCCTCCTCTGGACTTTCTCCAACAGCTCCACATCCTTCTTATTTTGGGGACCCCTGTACTCCAGGTGGAGCCTCACAAGGAAAAGATGGGGAGAGTCACCTCCCCCAACCTTCTGGTTGCACTCCTTTTGATGCAGCTCAGGTTGCATTTGCCTTTCTGGGCCACATTTCAACAACCAACAGGGAAGCACACGACAGGGGGATAACAAATGGCCACAACTATTTTTTACCAAGCAAGCAGAAGCAGGAGTAGGAGCCTCCCAGCCCCTACACTGGGTGAAGGGGGTTTATTTAATCTATCCCACTCTGCCGACCCCCGGATCATTTCCTCCTCCAACAGCTGCAGCCGTGGGGGACAGCAGAGCAGGGAGACACACAGCTGTCCCTTCTGATCGCCACACACCCTCCTCAAGGCTTCCTGGGTCTGGCTTGGAGACCAGCTCTCCTCAAACCCCAGTCCTTATGAGCTGTTCAGGACAATCTGGGAGTTTTCTTTTTTTTCTTGCCTCAACCACATCTGTTTAGAGAAAAAGAGATGCAGCCGCTCCTTGAAAACTTTGCCTGTTTCACATCTTGCAGCTAGCAAAGCTGCAGGGTGATGGGCAAAATACACAGCATTTCCAAAGTATTTTTTGCATTTTAAATATTTCACATTAATATATTTCTCTTTGGCCAGCACAGCAGGTCTGTGAGATGGCTCCTGCACAAGCTGCTCTTGATTTATACCCGCAGCATGTGAACAGGAATGATAGTTTTAGCATAATTCAGCTGTCATGAAGTTCTTAGAGCAGTTTGTTAAATCTCCACTGTAAGGCTTACAGTCCTGCCTGAGGGGAAGGGTTTGGGCTATCTGCTTCAGTTTTCTGTGTTTTGGAGGAAAGGGGGTCATTTCTGCCAGTCAGCTGAAGGGGATTTCGTAACAGGAGGACTCTCACGGTGGTGAATGTCACTTCTCACAGGGAGGGCTTTTTCCGTGGCGAGATTTGCACAGTTGGAATCTGAATGGAATAAACCTACAGACTGACCAAACACAAATGAGCTTTTTAAAAGATCTGCGTCAGATTTGTAAATGCTGGTCCACAAAGACCTGCCTGCAGTCATGAGGACAAAGGCTTTAAAAGAAGACTCATCCTCAAACTGGGTTGGACTCCCCAGTACAAAGGGGACCACAACAAGGGCACTAATTGCATTTCTCCTTTATTTTTTGTCCTGTTTAACTTGACCCTACCCATAGCATAGTTTCCCTGCTTGGCTTGGTATAAATGACAACTTTATAAAGTTGAACTGGTCTTTTTCTAATGAGGAAATATTTTTTTTTGGATACAAAAAGTTCAGTATTATATCTAATCACTTTTTGGCATGCTATCTAAATATTCATTTTCTTAGATTGATTGATTGGCTCTCTGTAAAGACCTAAAAGGAAAAAGGTTCTACTATTCACTGTTGTCAAAGCAATACCCCAGACTCCTCATCAAATCTGCTGTTGCAAAGGTAGGAAAAAAATAATAACCCTGCTATAATTACCTTGCCTAGAGCCACTGCTCTGACACCACAAAACTTAAGTTTTCTATGCTGTGTAGGGATTCAACTGGTACATTTTTTCCCTAATTCACAGTCACTGCACATGGCACAACATTTTCTCCCATGGGGCATCAGAAGCTTCTCAGGTTACAGGGGGTTAGATCGCAACGTTTCTAGAGAAAGAGCACAACTGTCTCAATGTACACAGGCTAGAGGTGCAGGAAAGCTGAATTGGAGAACCACAAACTGCCCAAAATGCAGCCACATCCACACCAATGGTCCTCACAGCAAATTTAAATCATCTCATGTTCAGGCCAATGAATCTGGGAAAAAATCAGTGCCACTCTTCATCTAGTTTGTACTTGCTGTAACAAGTAACAGACCCGTTGATGCAGTCAGTTCTATCATGACAAATTCAAGGCTGATGCTTTGAGCTCTGGACAGGAGGTTTGACTAGATTATTTAGTTGGGGGACTGGAACTAGACCTTTAAGGTCCCTTCCAACCCAAACCATTCTGTCATTCTCTCTCCAGAGATCCCCTCTCCCAGCCCTTGTTTCTCAAAGGTCATATGCATGTCTATTCTTTCTTTTGTCATCAGTAGGACTTCAGCCTTTCACTTACAAATAAAAAATCTGCCTAGAAGGGATCATTGGACTCAGGGAAAAAAAAATAAACCCACTTCCATACTACTGTTTACATGTTTTTGCATATTAAAAGAAATAAAACTACTCATTGTTGTAATTGCACAGACTCTTGATTTTTACACTATTTTTTGGTCCAAGGTGTATGTAGTCTTAAGATCTCATGCAGAAACATGCTATCAATGCAAATTGCCTGGAGCATTTCAAGGAAAAGTAAGCATTGAGAAACAAGATTTTTTTCATAGATTAGTGAAGGCTTCCATTTTCATTTTCATAAAGACACAAAGTCTAATTTGTACGTAAAAAAAATATTTGGGGTCAAGATCAATGTCTGGATCTATTATGAATTTCTTTTTTTTGAAGACCATGACAATAAATGGTGTGACTTGCCGTGCTGCTCTATTCTTTCCCATCTCTCCAAGAGATAGAGTGTTTCTAAATTAGATTATTAATTATCAAGCCACTGGACCAGCCTCACAGTAACTGCATAAAACCAGTTTTACCAGTTGTATCCATAGCACTGTCACTTCCAGGAAGAGTGCAGGAAAGCAGATTTTGCACATGACCCTGCTGAACAGCAACAGTCAACTGCTTTTCCTCATCTATTCAACTCCTCTTTTCAAACAAAAGCTGTTCCTTCTATTTCTGATCATCCTCATTTTGTTGTCCCCATTTCACACTCAAGCCATTCTGTGATTCTATGAAGATGGCATTTAAGATTGAGGGAGTAGGAGACCCCCCAAGAGCAACAGCTTATCTAAGCCTTGGGCCTGTGGGCCTGCCCAAAAGAAAAACAGGAATGAGAAAAAAGTATTTTTGAAGGCTTTCACAGCAGTATGTCTCTGAAAAAGTTCCCATTCACTAAAGCCATTCTTTGTCCAAGGTTGTGGAAGCAGTGGAGGACACTCAGGTGAGCATCAGCACTGCTGGACATCTTCCCCAAACTGTTACAAAACTCCCCAAAATACTTTGTGCTGTTGTTAAGGCAGGGTATTTCCAAAATACTGCTACCCCATACCACAGAGGGATATGAGGTATGTGAAATTTTGGATTTTAATCTCAACCTAAGTATTACTGCAGCTTTTCATCAGGGAAAAATATTTCGTAATTGATCAAAACCATTTCTTAACCTGTTGCCAACAGGAGGTAATGGGCAGGGAGGAAACAAGGACCCTTGTTACTCTATTACAGCCCTCATACTGCTGGCTTGGATACTCACAGAAAAGCTGAAAATGTCCTTACAAGCCCTGGCACTGCTCTGCAATTTGGCTATTGGGACCAGGAGAAGAAAAGGAATGTGGGTGAATGACCATGAAAATTATCATGCAATCAGTACTTGGTGTTCCTACCCATTTCCAAAGGGGGAGAGAGGAGCCAGCCAGGAAACAGAGCGAGACCTAAAAAACACACAAACCAAATTTGATTAACTGAAGAGAAGGAAAAACAGCAAGTTAGTCTCGCTTTGACAGTTTCATGTCAATGCACAAAAACACATTTTTATTTAGGTTTCCAGGCCTAAAGTAGTTGGGGGAAGGAAGAGGGGGCTCTTTTTATTAAAAATATTTATTGAAGCTTTATTTTAAAGAAGCCCTAGTGCTCTCCAAAACACAACTCTGACAGTGTAGTCTCCAGGTGGAGAAGAAATCACATCTTACTAGCATGATGGGGATGGAGGAACAGAAGGCTCTGAATGTTCATAGAACGCTGCAAGAACATGTTTGCAGGGAAAAGGGTCTGTAATGCAAATGGGTGACTTTTTTGGACACCATTGCACCAAATCAAGATGAACCCATGTGCATCAAGGAGTGAAGAGCCATAAAGTCAGCCCTGCTTGTATCCAGAGCACTGAGATGCCCTTGGATGAGGACTGGAAGGGACACTGAGCAAGTTCACAGATGATACTGAACTGGGAGGAGCTGTTGGCTCCCTGGAAGGCAGAGAGACCCTGCAGAGAGACCTCCCCAAAGGAGAGGGCTGGGCAATCACCAACCCTGTGAAGTTCAGCAAGGGAAAGTGCCGGATTCTGCCCCTGGCACGGGGCAGCCCTGGATGTACGGAGAGACTGGGCAGTGAGAGGCTGGAGAGCGGTGCCATGGAGAGGGACCTGGGGGTCCTGGCCGATGGAAAGTTGGATGTGAGTCAGCAGCGCCCTGGCAGCCAGGAGGGACATCCCTGTCCTGGGGGCATCAGGCACAGCATGGCCAGCCGGGCAAGGGAGGGATTGTCCTGCCCTGCTCTGGGCTGGGGCGGCCTCACCTCAGTGCTGGGGGCAGCTTTGGGCACCACAGCATAAGCAAGATAATAAACTATTAGAGAGTGTCCAAAGGAAGGCAGCAAAGATGGTGAAGGGCCTTGAGGAGAAGCCGTGTGAGGAGCGGCTGAGGGCACTTGGTCTGTTCAGCCTGGAGGAGGCTGAGGGGAGACCTCACTGCAGTTACAGCTTCCCATGAGGGGAAGAGGAGGGGCAGACACTGATCTCTGCTCTGTGGTGACAGTGACAGGACCTGGGGAATGGCCTGAAGTTGTGCCAGGGGAGGTTTAGGTTGGATATCAGAAGGTTCTTCTCCAGGGGGTGGTTGGGCACTGAACAGGCTCCCCAGGGCAGCGGTCACAGCACCAAGGCTGACAGGACTCAGAAGTGCTTGGACAATGCTCTGGGGCACAGGGTGTGACTCTGGGGGATGGTGCTGTGCAGGGCCAGGAGTTGGACTCATTGATCCTTTGTGGGTCCCTTTCAACTCAGCTTATTCTGTGATTCTGTAAATAAATGTTCATGGAGTGATCCATATCAGACCAGCAAGGTGGTAAAGCCACAGCCTACACTTCTGGTTGTCAAGAGGGCACAACCAAAAAGCACCAACCCCATAAGTGCTTCCTACGTTTTTGGATGTACAACAACTCTCATGCTATGAAGTCAGGCCTCCTCCACACAACTGAAAACGGCCTTTGTTCCTCTGTGAAGGAGCACATGTTCCCCCTGAGCAATCCACAGCCTTGCTGAAAATTTGTATCACCATTCCCATGATTGCTGCCCATGGTGTCCCAAACTGTATCCCAGGCAAAACACACGTTGGGCCAGAGCCATGCCCTCTCCATCCGATACCCAGACCACTGTCCCAGCAGCCAGCCTGACCTTTGGATGAGAAAGCAAGGGTCCTGCTTGCACCACACTTTTCAAAGAGCACATTAACCCTGATTGTCTTGGCTAACTCTCTGGAATTTCCTTCCTTGCCCCGGAGACAGAGCATTCTGTGGAAATGAAAATTAATACTTACAGGCAACTAGAGTTTGGGTGTGTTTTCAATTATATATTGAAAAAAAAAAAAAAAGAGAGAGAGAGAGTGGAAATTCAGTGGCAGTTACAAATAAGCCCATTTTAATTGTAAATTTATTTAGCAGGAGGTGGAATTAATCACCTAAAAGAAGACGGGGGGAGAGCCCCAACGCTGCACACAAAGCAAGGAAAGTGCGAATCACACAGTTGGCATGAGATCCCATTTCATTTTTGTTAAGTGCAGGGGTTTTAAGCCCCTGAATATCTCACTGTTCTTTCCCTCCTGTTCTCCAGAGGGAGAACAAATGCAAATGGTGTCGTGTTAGAAGGGGCTAAAAGGGCACCCTGTAATAATCCAGTGTGTGAAACCCCATGGATTCATCAAGGAGGGAAGGTGTAGCAGCCATCAGGAAGCCTGCAACAGCCTCTGTGTACACATAACACCTCCAAAGGAATTTTCTGCAGCTATTCAAGAACAGACCCAGGTCTATTCACCCCAGTTTCACCCCATAGCTTGCACATGCCTAGGCAGCACTCAGAGGAGCACAACAGAGGGCTGGACACACCAAAATAACCCCAGCCAGATGAAAAATAGGCTCTGTTGTTTCTCCCCTGGTGCTGATGTTGGGTTTGACAATTTTCCACAGTGTGTACCCCACAGCACAGCAGAAGCACGAACAAGCCCCCAGCAGCAGCCAGGCACTTTATAACTCTTCCCCACACCACACAGACATCTTTTCCACATCAAGCAAGAACAGAAGCCAGGCAAGACCCCAGCACCCACAATTCTCCAGCAAGTTCATAGGCTGCCTCCAGTGCAGCCAAGTCCCAACAGATGTAGCCACAGCACAACAGGCTGCAGGCAGGATGAAGATCCCATTTGTGGAGTGGAGGCTGAGGAGGGGTTCAGCTCTAACATGTTTTCCATACACATTTTCCTTGGAGGCTGTGAATTAATTCAGCTCGGGCAATCTTGCTGTCAATTCAGATTCCCGCTCCACTAACATTCAATCTTTAGCTGTATAAATAGAGGAAATATATTCCATGTTTCCAGCCAGTCCTTGTCACACCAGTGAGCACTGAAGCCTTCTACTGTCAATGAATTTGTTCAGCTCCTCTTTGGACCTGCTGATCCTGTCTCCACAGCTGCCTGTAGCAGCACCTCCCTTGGCATGCTGACAATGATCTCCTAAAGCACCCCTCATGCACCACTGCCCTTCTTGCCCCCCAGGGTGCTTCTGGCTCATGGAGAGCCTGTTGTCCACCCCAGGTCCTTCTCTGCACAGCTGATTTCCAACAGGTCAGTCCCCAGCCTGTACTGGGCTGGGGTTATTCTTCCCCAGGTGCAGGACCTTCCATTTGCCTCTGTTGAGCTTCAAACAGTTCAGCTTATCCATTATAAATAAGCATTTTAAAATTTGAATCACACTCTACAACCAGTACCCTTCTCCTCTCCAGGTGTTGCTTATAATATTGCCATTTTCTGCAATGACTCAGTCCAAAGATCTGAGTTTCTGACCAAAAGGAGAGGGATCATCAGGCTACTTAGTCACCTCTGGTGAGCAATCTGCATATGACACTTAACTCCCCTATTTTTTTAATTATTATTATTGCAAACTGGCTCTGTGTAATGCACTGAGTGTGTTGCACAAGTTTCTGTAGGAACCCAATTTTGAAACTGCTACATGCAAGAACAGATGTCAGCTGTGACTGGGAGAAAAACCATGGGTCTCATCCAAGTGACCACAACTCACATGTAGAGTATGAGCAATCAGTCAGTTTGACTCTTGAAAAACATACACAACTCTCATTTACAGGGTTTATCTTACAAAGGAAAAAATAAATCCCTTTTCAGTGCACAAACAGGACCGAGAATCATTAATCCATCAGTTTGGCCATCAAGCCAAAAACATTTTGTTTGTGTGGGTTGAAGAAGTAATTTTGTACAGCTTTCCTTACATGTGAGCAAGATATCAACCCCCCAAAATGAGGCATGGAAAGCCTCACACAAAAGCACTCATTTAGTTCTCAAAACTGCACAACTGATTTTCTAAGCCACTTTCTAGGAAACAGTCTGTGAACCATGAAGCATTTCTCAAGGGGAAAGAGCTGATCAGAGGGTTTGTGACACTGAGGAAAAGCTCCTACTGCCCCAGATTTGCTGCAGAGTCTGCTAGCTCACAGCCCATAAAGAACTAGTTTTAATGACACCCTGCACAACAGAGAAATGTCATATTCCCCACTGCACAAGAGATAGGCCTTAGACCCCCAAAGGGCACCCAAACAAAACAAGATCACCAACATACAATCCTTGGTAGCACCCTCACTGTTGGGCATGGATGCCTCACCACAGGAGAGGAAGCAGGAGCCTGCCAGGGAGATGGGCTGTAAAGAAAGTAAAAAACAGGGGAAAAGCAACAATAACAGTTAAGTTGTGCAGCTGCCAGAAAGGCTGAGGGACAGAAGGTGATGTCTGCCACAGAATGAGAGGCTGTAGCATTGCAGAATGGTAAGAGGTCCCTGCACCATGAAGGCACAGGCTGCATTTGAAGATTAAACTTGGTGCTCTTCCTAGGACTCCAGCAGCCTGATACTTTCACTACAAACTCACTTCCTGATGGAATAAAACGAACTTTCAAGCATCCATCTACAGGAAGTTGTCTTGATGGACAGTATACCCAGGGAAGTGGTGAGATCACAGCTCCTGAAAGTGTTCAAAAACCATGCAAATGTGTTATGTAGAGACATGGTTTCATGGTGACCTTGCAGTGTTAGGTTAGTTGAGTAATTGGACTCAATGATCTTAGAGGTCTTTTCCATCCTTAATGATCTCCTGATTCTATATATACATGCACAGTATGTACAGATTATAGAGCTGGTTGATCAATAACTCTCATATTGGTAGAAACATTCAGATTGAGGAACACAATCTGTGAAACTCAAATTTTTTACTTATTTGGCTTAAACATGAGATCTGTGAAAAGAACCCAAAAACCAAAAAATAAGCTCATGATTTTTGAGGGGTGGACAAGCAACTTCTGAAAGTGAAGTCTGGCCACACTATCAACAGACACATAGTGGGCCTCCTTTCTCCATTTAAAATAAGTTATTACTATACCAAATGCTTACAGTTTTCCAGTGAAGGAAGTGGTGAGTCCTGCAGGCTGTTTGCAAGCAGAGGCTAACCAGTTCCTAAAAACCATAAGGAATGACAGAGCTTGGGAGCACTTGCAGAATCTTCCTCCTAGTGCCTGCATTTGCTGTAGGCTATTTATTTCAGGGTAACCTCCTTACTTCTGTGCAGTTACCACCCCTGTGCTGGCTGACATGCCCATGAGTCTGCCAAGCACTGGAGATGTTTGTGAAACTTTCCTGCCCACAGCCCCTTTATCCCTTCACCCTCTCCATGCAGCAGCAGTTCAAGGCCAGCATGGCTGCAAACGAGCTCAATTTCAAAGTACTGCCAGTGATGCAACAGTGATTGCATTTGCCCAGACAAACCAGGTAAAAATGATTCCCATACAGTTTCTTCAGAGCAGGCTGGAATCATGAAATCAAAAATGGTTTGGGTTGGAAGGGACCAGCTTAATTCCAAACCTCCCACCTTCCACTGGACCAGGTTGCTCCAAGCCACATCCATCCTGGCCTTGGATACTGTCAGGATGGGGCATCAACAACTTCTCTGGGCAACCTGTGCCAGGGCCTCACCACCCTCACAGGGAAGAATTTCTTCCCTAAAACACCAGACTCCATTTCACCAACAGGTAGGAAAATGCTTTAAACAAAAATATTTATTTAGAGAATATCAGTGGCACTAATTCACATGCTGTTTAATAGGGATATGTGGGTGCATTTGTTACCAAACCTCAGTAATCAGATGTTAAAGATGTGCATTTCTCAGAGCCCACTGGGGCTTTGCACAATGTTCTGGGCACTGCAAGCCAAATGTGATGCTGGTAACACCTTCCTCTGTTGTGCAATTGCAGTAAAGAATTACCAGCTCTCTTTTCAATTTTTAAGAAAGTAAGTGGGAAGAACAAATAAAAAAAAACATAAAAGGAATTATATAGATCACCTGCCATATCTGGGGGAAATGCACAGTAAAAGAAGCATGATAAATCCTTTGATCAAAAAGGAACATTTCAACTGTAAGGAATTTTTTTGGTGCTGTTTAAGCCCAAGAGGAACTCAAGCCAGACACGCAAATATGATTATGTTGAGAAGTGCTGCAGGTGGGTATCACTAAAACAACGTTCACAAAGAATAGAAATTTAAGAGGAGAGTGAAAGGACTGGTACAAAAGAGTCCCAAACACAAAACCATCCCATGACCCCATCACTTGCAATGCAGATATCAATACGTGGGAACCCAATCCCTTTGGCACATCAGCATTATGCAGCCAGAAACTTGTGAAACTCGTTCCACTGGTCCACAAACCCAGTGGAGGAGATGCAGCCAGAGCACAGAGAAACAACACCAGGGAAAAGTGGGGTTATGGACAGGGCACCAGCAAATTAAGCCAGGAAGAAATTAAATTGAGAGGAAGCAGGAATGGGCAGTTACAGATGACATTGCAGCTCCTGCTGTGAACTCTCTGCCCCAAGAGGGCTCTCAGCCTGCAGCAATTGTCTTTCTGCAGGTACCCCTGCTCCACTTCAAGAGTGCACACCCTCTGCAGAGCCAGAGAAGGGGCTCAGAGTCCAGCAGGATGCTCCATTAAAATATAATGTAATCCAAATTAAGCTGGATGCACCAAGTTCTGATAAACCCCTAAGGACAAAGGAAAGGAAGATTTCTCCATCTGTACATTGCAAAAACATTCCCAGTAATTTCCGCTGCTCCTTCATCACAAGCCCCTTCTCCCTTGCATCCTCCAGTGCAGCAGATCCTGGTCTCCTTCCCCCACAGACCATCATCATCACAGAGTCCTGCAATCACACAGCCCCAATGACAAAAATGGAGAATTCAAACCCAAGTAGCAGCAGATGTCTCATTTACAGATCACCACAATTTCCCAAAACAGCAGGAAGAAATGACCATTTTGGAGACTCAAAGTATTTCATTCCCCTCTCTGTTGATTCACCAGCTTAAATCTTACCGTGTTTTTTGGTGAAGGAGGGGGAACAAAAGAGACTCTTTTCACCTTATTCATCATTTTAAGGATGCAAGAGCATCCTTGATGCTTTATGACAAGGTCCACTGGGCTTTGCAGGCAGCTTTTTAAACTTGCCTGGCTAATAAAATGAAAGAAAAGAACATCATCTTCTCAGTCCTGCAACATACAGATTTATGTTATGGCATACAGCAGGGCTTGTTCTTCAAAGCCCCTCATGCTGCCTGTGTGATCACAGGGGTTTTCTGTGACTGTCACAGTGACAGAAGCATCATGTGACAGTGGGTGGCTCAAAAAACCAAAGTCCTCCCAGAGTTGCAACTCTCCAAAGCAGTGCTGACAATACTCCAACCATCCCAATTCTGCCAACCAGCTGGTTATGCCCTGGGAAGCTCTGATCTTACAATTTAAGTGTATTTTCATCATACCAGTGGCCCATGACCTTAAGCTCTATAAACAGCACTGGCCTCTCAGCAGAAACCCTGTGTCAGCCAGCCCATCACAGCACATGCAAAGACCTTTTCTTAAGAAGAGGACCAGAGAAGTGCTCAAAGGGCACATGTGGTCAGCAGTAGATAAGGACTGTATTAACTTAGACATACACAAATTCATGGTTGAATAAGCACACAAAAAAAAAATATGGATCATGCTTACCTGGGCAAGTCTATAAATAGTGCCAGTGAATGGAGCACACTGCTGACAATTTACCTGTGGAAGTGAGAGCTGCAGTATCTATCAGACAATGCTAATGTCCTCTGATTCTAAGGGGTTGAGTATCCAGGGACATCAGCAACTGCACTGCTCCTCTAGCATTTTAATAGTTCAATAGCAGTGAGGCAGCTGCCTCCCCATGTACTCATGTCCTCTTCCCTCCCAGGTGAGCAATACAAACACTAAATCTGACATCTCTGCAACTACACAGAATTATTGGGCAAGAGAGAAGCTTCTCAAGTGCCTCTGGCTTTCTGCACAGAGCCATGCAAGGACATTGCCCTGTGGCTGTGCCTGGGAGATGAGGACATACAGCAGCCCATACACAGCCACTGAGCCATTACAGGTTTCAGAGAGACTAAATTCAGAGAGAAACACCTTCAAGAGTCTTCCTGGACAAGATATCTGGGTAAGAGCAAAAGCTGTGTGAGAATATATGGACAGACATTAGCCCTGCATGACAGAACCCCAGAAACCCAAACAGGACCTCAGCATCCCCTCCTGTCACTGCAGGCAGAGCCCAGACATGATCCACTTCACCCAGGGAAAGCTGAACATCAGATTAGGAACAGAAACTTGTGTTAAGACCTTGCTCTGTTTTCCTCAGGCACATTAAAGCTGATGCATCTTCCACAGCTATCAGGGAGTTACACTGCTCATATAGAAAATATCTTCATAAAAGCAACGATCCCAAGTGCACACGTGTGTATGGGCTCACCAGAGGATCCCAGACCATTCCTTTCATTAGGTATAGGGCAGAAAAAAAGAGATTCTATTTGATCTGCAGTGGGAAGGGGAAGAGAGCATGAATGCCCTCATTCAGCTGCAATTAACCGGGGCTCCTCCTTAGCGTCAGTACACCCAGAGTGAAAAGCTTTGACGGGAATGTCTGGGTGGATTTGGGATGGAGGGAAGCAGATCTTCCCCCTACGACAGCCTAATAGTACCACCTGGTGGAGAAAGCCAAATTTGCTCTACCGCTCCAGAGTGGGGCTGCAGAGGGATGCAGGGAAACACAGTGAAAGAAGGTAAAGATGTAACAGGGCTATTCAGGCTTATTTTTCTATATAAAGAGAATTTTCCACCCCTTTTCACAAGGCACTCAGTGAGGGTGAAAAACACACTGGGACCAAGTAGTTTAGCTCAGGTGTCTCACGACAAACCCAGACATATGCCCAGAAAAGAGGCCCTTCATGTGGGGCTGGTACTCCTCTCAAGTGGTTTATTTTATTTTATCTCAAAATAAAATAAGCAGCAGCCTTCAAGGACTTGTCAGGAGGCAACCAGGCAGCTAACATCAACCTACACAGTACAAACAAGTGTCTCTCAGTGATAGCCATCTCCAAGTAGAGAAATTTCACAGCTGGGTGTTTAAAAAAAAAAAAAAATCAAGGCCTCTGAAATTTGTATTAACAAAGGAATTATTTGGAAAAGGCCTGGATGAAAAAGAAAATACAAAAAGCTACAGAACTAAAGGACTAAATAAATTCCTAAGTCTGCATATATCTAAGTTTTGAAGTGTTTAATTAGAGATCTTTCCAGCATCTGCCGACAAAATGTTCATTTTTGACAATGCAAGGGTTTCATTACACTTAAGTAGCCTCATTATGCAGTTCCATCCTGGTGTTGAATCAATTAAGCATGGCAGCAATAAAGCAAAGTGGAACTAAAACTAATGTTCTAGTGGAAGCTAAATCACCAGGATTATTCAGAGGGAAATGTTGCTTAAGGAGACCCAGGGAAGTTTATTTGCACTGGTGAGTGTCTGTGTGCTGTGCCACACAACCTGGAGAGCCTGACCTACTGCTGCACCCCTCCAAGTAGCAGCAAATTAAATCCCTAAATCATGGGAGGTGTTTGCACTCTCATAGCTAATTTAGGGCCCTGGGTAACCTTATTTTTATATATATTATACAGATAACTCGAATAAATATGTTTTAATTTTATATATTGGAAACAAATTCTATCTAAATTAGAACTCTAAGGGAAAGGCTCATTCAAAACCAGCAATATCTTAACAGAGAAAAGGTGAATAACTTCCACTTTTTATAATGTTGTGCAGTGCAAAATAACGAGCAAGAGTTTTGGCTACTGTAAATCAGACACTGTTGACTTCTATTCAACTACAACAACTTACAATCTCTTCCACAATTTGCCATAGCCACTAATTAGTTTACTAAAGACTCCCTGCCAGTTGTGAACTCCTGAGATGTTGGAAGTTGGAGTGCTGAAGTTTTTAACATGCAATTAATTTTTCCATTTGCTGTTTTCTCCCCTCCTTGCTCTTGGCTCAGCTCACACTGCTCTGTCTCTGAATCAAGCTGAGCTCAGCTCAAGCATGGTGCTGCAGCTACGTTGTGCTTAGCCCAGGGATTTCTCACCAGATGTTAATTCCGTTTATTAAGAGAAGTGATTGTGAACAGAACTGCTCTGAATTTCAGCCAAAATAGGCTTTCAATTGCTCAGGCCCCTCGGATCTGCATGAAAACCAACGTTTGGGTATTTGAAACAGAAATCTGCTTCCAGTTGGAAATGCTGATGGGAGGCAAGTTTGGGGCTTAAGTCACCTGCACTCTATCTCAACAAAGGGCAAATCAGATTTTACCTCTGAGTCTTTGGCCCCAGGAATCTTGTCAGTGACAGGGCAAAAAAGGTATGAAGCAACCCAGCTAGATCCTCAAGCTGTTGCTGTGATGTCCTGCTGAAACCTAAATGCTCTGGTTTCTCACCACTGCTGGCCCAAGAGAAGTAACTTTGGCATGGAGACATTTATTTTGTGAAAGCTTCAAGTCAAAATCTTAGCACTCCCCCCAAAAGACAATTTCATCAAAATATTTCCTTAGATTAAGTAATTTTAACAGCATCCCTCTAGACACCATTTATATGCCATTTGCCTGGAAAGAGACCAGCTTCCAGTAAGAAAGCTGTCTGTCCTGACCCAGCATCTCCCAACCATCCTGTGAAGACAGGAATGAAATTAATCCCTGGTTGACTTCCCAAAGGTTGCACAATTGGATAGAAAGTCACACTGACTCCTGAGCCAGAAAACTGCCAAACTGGGGAGCAGAAAACTACACCACTGCTTCACCTTCACAGGCCAGCAGGAGCTTGGCCACTGAGCAAGGAGGGACTCAAGGTGTCAGGATGGGGTGAAGGGTTAATGTGCAGGATGGAGGCTCTGGCTCTGCAGATCCTGCCAGGGTGGGCTGTGAGGAGCCAAGGAATTGGGTAAGAAAACAGCCTGGCTTCTCTCAGAGTCACGGAGGCGATACAGCCCTGCAGAGTGTTTCCATTGTAAGGAATTGGCATTTTCTGATGGAAAGAAAAAAAAGTACTCAGCCTGGAAGCAGTTCTGTATTGAGCACTGCCAGCACCCACTGGAGGCAGGGTGTTTGAGGAGCCTCTTGCTTTCTCAGGTATCCAAATTGTAATTTCAGAGCCCACTCTTGGGCTCCCCTTTTCTCACCCATCTTAGCTTCTCTTCAGCTTTCCATAAGATGGGTCAGCAGCAAATCTTGTGGCCATTATTATTTGTGCTGGTGTTGCTCCACCAGAGGCATCCACAGTCTTGCCTCTTTCCTGGATTTGGGCAGATACAAGGTTTGTAGATCTTGTCTCAGGAGGGGTCTTTTTCTTCCATGTCCTTTCTGTTGTTGTTCAGGCTCCAGGAAAGTAAGCACTGCTGTTTCCCAACCCCTCTCATGCTCACTGGGATGTTCACAGCCTGAGGCATCTGAAAAGATGTTGGAAAGGCAGAAGTTGTCCATTCTTGCCCATGCAAGGAATATCGGGAAAATTTTGTATTTGGCCCTGCCAGCAGTGTTGCTTCTGGACTTTCAGAGGAGCAAAGCATCCTGGTGATGTCTTCTCCTGAAGGACATCCTACATGGAGGGGTGGAAACTGCCAGGGCTGAGGACCCAGCATGAGCAACAAGCAGAGGAGCTGGTCCAGCTGGCAGCTCTTTCCTTGAGCTTCTCCCACCCAGCTCCACACATCTCCAAAAGACTTTGAGAAAGTTCAGGCCTGCCCACAAGCCCCCGTGAGCTTCCCTGGCAGAGAGCCCCACAGCTCAGTCTATAAATTCACCCCAAATGCCTATCTTCTGGGGAAGACTGTCAAGAAAACAATCACTTCTGTAGATGTGGAATCCTGTGCCCTTCTTGGACCAGCAGGGGACCCTCAGTTCCTTTCTTTTTCTCATAGGCATCTCTGCAACTTCTTCCACTGCCTTCCCAGCCTAATCCCCGGCTCTCCAGTCAGATTTCCCCCCCTGTCATGGGCTCCAGGGAAGACTTTCACAGAATCATCCAGTTTGGAAAAGACCTTTAAGATCACTGAGTCCATCTGTTAACCTGGCACTGCCATGTACTAAATCAGTTCCTAAAGTGCCATATCTACCTAGTTTTTGAACACTTGCAGGGACAATGACACAATCACTTCCTTGGGCAGCCCGTTCCAAACTTTAACCACCCTTTCAGTGAAGAAATGTTTCCTAATATCCAGAGGAAACATCCCCTGAGGCAACTTGAGGCCACTTCCTCTTCTGTCACTTGTTACCCTAAAAGAAGAGTCTTTTGCAGCTACCAGAACACAACCAAAGGCTAATGAATATTCAGTGATGAGCTTTGCTGAAGACTCAGCCCTTTCCATTTCTGGCAGATCTGCTGGGCTCAGGGCATGTTACAGCATTCAGGTCAAAGCAACCAAAACCTGGTTAAAGAAAGTGATTTGGAGGATTCCTGGAGTCCTAAGGAGCACCTGTGTGCTTTGCCAAAGAAGCACAGCAAACAAATATTTTCACACAAGAAGGATTTGACCTGCCCTGCTGAGTTTCAGAATGGGACTCCCCAGGGTTTGAATTTACAAAAATCAAAAGGACTTACTAGTATCCAGCAACTGGCACCATTTTTGCTCCAAGCAGCTAAGCAGAGTCTTCTCTCAGCTACACATGCTGAAAACAACCCTAAAACATCTTCCCTGGCTCACCACAAGGCAAAGCTTTAGCTCAGCTCAAAAGCTCTCCATTATTTGCCTTGATCCCCCTACATCCACCTTCATTACTCCCACAGACACTTCTCAGGCCCTCAACTGACACCCCAAGAGGGCACACTCAATCTCCCTTGGCTCTAAATAATCTGGGTTTGGGCATGATGCCCTGGGCCACCTCCCTCCACATTGGCAAACAAGTCACACCTGGCTCAGGTGAAAATAAGGTGTAAGAGCCTTTCCACAGGGTTGCATCAGTCTGTGAGGACATCCAACAGTAACACCCAAATGAAGGCTTGCTTCTAGAAATTGTGGTCCCAACAAATTTTATCCACTTCCCTTTAGTGTCCTCCATGAAACCAGCTGCACAGAGGTGGCCAGGACCCAGAAGGAGGAAGATGCACACCTGAATTTGAGCTGTAGAATGTCTTGGGGACCTGTCTTTGCCAGCCAGGGCCACCAGCAGGAGTAGAGGCAGACCTGAACAGTGTTACACACAAGCAGAACTTCCCCCTGTGCAGCACAGTCCTGGAATAGCAGAATAGCTGAATATCCAGGGGAAGAAACTCTGAGCCCCGAGCAAGCACTGACTTACATGCAAAGGAGAGACAGATCTTCAAACACCATGACATTGGGTGGCTCTGTAAAGTCCAATTTCCACTTCCAGAGCTGCATATGAGACTCTGAGCCATGTATGCCCTCTCCCTTCTTAAAGGGAAATCTGGGAATATTAATACCAAAAAAATGAATCCACAAAATCCAGTTTTCCCTTCCTACCAGCAAGTGCCTATCCCAATGTTCATGCCCAGAATGGCTCCCTGGCATGGAAGCCCACTGGCACACTACTGCCCATGTCCACAAAACTGCCCTCCAGGAGGGAGGGACACGTCCAAGCTGCTCAATCCTGAGCCCCAGCCAACTCCCAGCCGTCTGCAGTCGCTGGCCAGGGACTGACAATTTAACAGCACAATTGAGTTGCAATGCCTGAGGACATTCCTTGGCTCTGCTCAACTCGCTGGTGTAGCTGCAGTTCCTCAGACCACTCCCTTCCTGCCTTTCATAGCCAAGGCCGCTTTGATGTATTTCCAATGTAGGTTAGGTTATAAAACTGCTGCACAGAGAGACCCTCACAGGATTCCTGCTCAGGGAGGACTCCCATACCCACCTCTGCATGGGTGCTCATCATTACATAAATAATATATTTGGTTTTATCTCTTCTGCAAAAAGAGCACAAGGCAACTCACCCAGAAATGGCCAGATTAGTTTTGAATAACTTCTAATTGCAATTACATAGGATAGGATGGGTCTTTCCCATGCACTCATAAAGCTGGCTAGTCTTTTCCACCAGCAGCTGGATATCTGCACAACCATCTGTGCACCAAGGACTGTGTCAGGTGTGCAGAAAAAATGCCTTTTCTGGAAGTGAAGGAGCTGGGTGTGGCTTGGAGCAACTGCACAAAACACTACTGACCCAAGTGATGAACAGCAGGAGACAGAGAGCCAGGGTAGCAGGCAAGGGCACAGCAAGCCAATATTGCTAGCTGAAAGACAGCACTGCACACAATCACAAACCCAGCTGGTGACTGCTATGGCATTTGCAAGTTCACCCTCTTAAGGTGGCATGAAAGTGTCTGTACAAGCTGCAGTCATACCGTGCATGGAGAACCTCTTGAAGAAAACAAAAAAAAAAAGGAAGCATTCTCAAGAGGATGGTTATATTTGACCTAAGAGCACAGTGGGAACAAACATCATCAGTACCACATATAGGTATCAGTGCAAATTTTCTTCCTAAAAAAGCCATCTTTTGCTATTTAAAAAACCCCTCTTGTTCTCAAGAACATTCCATCCCTGAATTCCACACACAAAGCTTGGATCGGATGTCCACTATTCATATATTTTTCCCTCTTGGTTTCAATATTAGCTGAGGTGCATTATCGGCAGGAGTTAGAGCCGGAAATAGGAAATGAGATGGAAATTGTTAACAAGAGGGGAAAACAGTTCAAGAAGGTTGATCCTTCTAAGAACAGCTACCTTTTACAGCCTAGGATTATGTAACACTCAGACCAGAGTCAATTTAGCAAAATGGAAATTCGAGACGTTTGTATGTTTTGTTCCTGCTGGTCAGGTACCCTGTTATTTGCTGTTTTATTGTGCTTTACAAATACAGAGCCAGGAAGTTGACAGTCTAAGCATGAAAGGAATGGCAGGTGGCTACATGTCGTTATCTATGTGAATAACAATCCTGGGACAGAGTGAGAGGGACCACTGTTCTTCACAGTTGCATCTTTTCCTCTTTGTGCTCTGTGCTTTGTGTTAACAATCAATAAACAGAAAACATGGAAGGAGAAAACCCAGCTGCAGCTAAATTTGAGTTACTGTTGGTACACATTAAACAGATGAAGTCGGTACCACAAGTCAAGAGGACACTTAAATAACAGATGAGAGCTGCAGGCAATTTTCAATGCTTCTGTCCAGTGCTTTTTCCCATTTGTGCTCTGCTGGTGTTAATGTCTAATCTTGTTCCAAATAATTTATCCTTCCTGAAGACCAACGCTGTAGTGTCTGTACTCACACTAAAAACCTGTCAGTGTGCTGGGATATAGCAACACCCAACTTGCTGTGAAACAGGTTCTCGAGGGACACTGCAGATGTTTACTGCTGGTGGCTATTTATAACTAGAGTAGAGAAAACCAATAGTTGTTCTCACGTGCTGGAGGAGAGTCTTGCCCAGCAGCAGGATGGTTTAGAAGTAACTACAAAAGATCATGAGCAATTGAGTTTGTGTGACCTGACCAGGTAACTCTTTCTCTAACCTAATGAAAACTCCTCATATCCAGCAACAGCAAAGTAAAATGGGATTCTTTGAGCTATTATGAATGTGTTTTGTCTTATTTTACACTCTCACCATGCAGAATGAATATAATTACAGCTGCAGGAGAGTAAATCCTTGCTATATGCCAATGTGATGATTTGCTCTCTGATCCTACCCTAACCATAGGGATAGAATGCATCAGCAGAAACTTAAATTCTCATTCCCCAAGAGGCAGATTGAACATGTTTTCTGTACATACACAGCCTATATTGATGCCATTTCAACATATGTTGCTGAAATTCTGATATTTTGTTGGCACCACCATTTCAGATTCCATTAATACCCAAAGAAAATCCCTAAGCAGTGTGGTTTGGCACTGCCAGAAGAGGTGATGATGCTCCTCACTATGTTTCTCAAGGGTAAAGGTCCATCTGGCTAATTGTGCAGTAAAAGAATAACGTAAATGTATTGGGAATTTAAGATGAGTACTGATTCACCAAATGTGCAACAACCACAGGTTTTAACTGCAGATTTGATCAAAATGGTGAGCATAATCCTAAGAACAGAGTATTTAGTTATCTTAAGGACAGCTGTGACAGGCTGAGATCCTGTGGCTTTTCTTCCAAGAGAACAAAGCTAATTTTGTCTTTCTTGACTTCGGTATAAGTAGTTTTGGGATCCCTGCAATTTGCTTCAGTTTTCAGGCTAAGCATAATTTCAGCAAAAATAGTTTGCCTGACTTCAGAATAAAAACATCCTCAGTCATATAGGGACTACTATGTTTTCCATCTCAAAATAAAGCACTCCACTGCCCAGACAAAGGCAACATTCTCACCTAAAATTAAATCCTATTCTGTCCTCAAAGTTTTATTCTGAATTGTCACTGTTTATCCTACCTTCTTCTTTGCTTCTGAGCTATGAACACACTCAAATGGGATTTCTCCATTCTTTAATATCGAGTAAATCACACAAGACTTCACAAGGGTTCCCAATAAACAATCTCACATTAGACATCCACTCTGCAAACATGCAAACTGCAGTATGGGTGTTTTGGTTTGTGACACCCACAGTTTGGCTTTGGTATGGGACACCTTAGAGTACATTTCTTCATAGGCTGGCGTAGCTTCCACCAGAGCAAAGCATTTCAAACCAAGGGAGACAGTTTCTGAGCAAGGATGAGCCTCATCTTGCGCTGAAAGTTGCAGCTTGAAGATTTTGTCCTTCAGCAGCAACAGACTTGAGGACAGCATCTGAGTGTGGTTGTTGACCCTGACATTCACTTCCAGAAGGACTGAGTGCATTTGTGTCAGTTTTTCTGCTCTGGATGCCACTGTTGCACGGATGAGATGTGAGATGTTTTCCAAGGGACTGCTTGCATTCCCAAGGTTTATAAATGGTAGGTACTGTGGGAAATGAAATAAGTACAAGCAAGGGATGGAGAGGACTTCCTCTTGCACTCACAAAAACAAAGCCAGCCCTGGGGATTCCAGCTGGCATGATGAACCATCACAAGTGTTTATGTCCAAAAGGCTCTTTCCAGCCTCAATCATCTCAGGCTCTTTGAGACATGTGGGGCCCAAAGAGTGTTTCAGCCTCAGATTTCCATGGGTAGCGCACTGGCTTGAACAGGATTCACTCCTTGAAAATATATATTTAAAAGGAGTGCTGGGCTCTGAAATTAACTGGGTTTGCACCTCAAGGGGATAAAGGATGCACATCTATTTTATTAACCTTCCCAATGTATTAGAACCTCAGGCCCTGCACCAGATGGTACCACATGGTCTGGGGTTTGCAAGCTGAAGAATTCCTGTGTGCTGCTCAGTGCCACTTTTTCCTAGGGTCTCCAACAGCATCTTTATTTCTCTCCTCTCTTCCTATACTCACATCTCTTCTGCCATGGGCATTCCTCAAGAAGAGACAAAATTAAACCCTCCAGTCCACTCACATTTAATCATTCCCCAGATCTGAAAGAGGTGGTCGGAGTGCACCTAAAAACTTTTATTAATTTAGTTTTCCCACACTATGGTTACTTCCCTGCTTCTCCTGTGTAATTAGAAACTCATTTCCTGAGGGATGCATGTCTCCCAGAGGGGAAACAATAAGAAACATTCAGTAATCACTAGCGTATGCTATAAGTTTATTTTAAGGCTGTAATTGCTGGGAGCTCCCAGGGATTTGGGGGATATTTATTGTTACAGCAGAGCAAGTCAAAGTACTGGCACTGGGACAGAAAGCCTTTCATCCCTGGGTCACCAATTCAAATCCAGAACAGGTAAACAGTGGATATAAGTGCTCACCCAATGAGCCCTCAGGGGTGAATGTGACATTGGTTTGGTTGCCTTCATTTACTGCCTAGCAGGCAGATGCCAGGCTCCTGAGTTCACTGCCTCTGGATGACCCCACCAATTGTCTCAGCAGGACCAGCAGGAAAGGTGTTGGGAAAATTATTTATTTTCATAAAACCAGTTTAACACATTCACTCCTGGTAGAGGGGCTTAAAGCCAAGATTAATCAACTGGAGTAGAAACATATTCAAGTTTCTCTTCTCCATATTCATCCTCTGGTTTATAACAGAATGAATGGTGTTCTGATATTGCCATGTAAATTTACACTGTGAATCCCCTATGTGAGCACCCCCCATGCAGCCAAAGGAAAGCAAAAGCTGTTACTGAGTATAAAATCTTCTCTGGCCTCACCAGTTGCAGGTGGATCTGCCCTGAGCGTGGGTCTTGTGCTAGACCAAAAGGTGTGGTGGACATGAGACCCAGTCCAGGCTTACCTACTGAAATCCCCTATTAGCCAACCAGCCTGTCAGTTCTCCAGGGTCAGACACCCATGAGCTGCTGGCTGTGTCTCTTTGAAGGTACAGGCACCTTCCTCGTGCTCCTCTCCTGGGCTTTCCACACCTTCCATTGCAGCTTTGCACCTTGGGCCTTGTCTCTTGCAGAATTACTTGAGTTGTCCAAGATGTTTTCAGGCAGACACAGCAGGAGAAAGCAGTGATATCTGAGACTGCAGCAGGGCTGGCCCAGCTCCAGCACAGACCTCGGGGAGGGCTGCAGTCTGGGAGCCACTCTCCAGCCTTAGTTACGTGAGCTTGAGTCCCACACACCTCTACCAAATTCAGTACCACAACTGCACGTGGAGGAGGCACAACCACAAGCAGGATCTGCCCCTGCAGTTGCAAACGCCTCTGTTGTAAAATTTGACTCAAGGACAAGTGGTTATGTGGGCTCTGCCACCTGGCAGGCTGAGCACACACACCTGCCTTTTGGGGAGCATGTGTATGAATTGAAGGTCTCTCCTCAGACCTGGTGACAGCTCCTGGTTTGGCCAGGTTCACCTTGGTTTTTTGGGAATGTCTAAGGGCAGAGCTGAGCTTTGAAGCATTCAAACCTAAAAGATCCAAGTTCTATGAACCAGAAAAACATAATGTGCACTCGGTCTTGACACCTGGTGCACAATTTGTGTATTTCCTAAACAAGCCCTCTCTAAGCCATCCAAGAAGCCAGTGTGAGATTTTTAAATGTGGACAATTTGACGGTTTTATTTTTGATGAGTGGAGCTAAATTATACAACTTTTCTCATTGTGTCATTTAATTGGCTCAGACATTTGAAATTAGACCTAATTACTTTTCTCACTCCATTAATGTCCAGTGACAGTTGATTTCTGTTTTGTGAGAAGAGTTGGAGCTTTTGCAGAATTATTCAAATACCACCTCATTGTGAAGGGATCCTAGGAAGTAATAGCAACAACCTCCTTGGCTAGTTTATGCCTTGTGCACACAACCTGCTTTTCACCCAGGTCAATTGGCTGTAGTCAAGTCTCCTTGGAGCACAGGTCACTTTACTTTTTGGAGAGTTTGTTCTTACTGGGCTGCTGTGGACTGAGTCCCACTGCTCTCACTGATGGAAAGTGCTTGCCTGCTACCCCACACTGCTTGGCTTGGCACTGGCTTTTGCACTCGAGTGTTTGTCTTTGCCCCAGGTTATTCTGGCAGGTTCTCTCCTCCCCATATAAATTCTTGTGGGCAAGGAGAGCTTTACCATGTTAAGCTCAGCTAGCACTGAGGTGGTGTAAAGCTTTCCAACTGCCCTTTCCTCCTACACTTGTATGTGCATCCTTTCAGAGCCCTGCCTTTGCTTGCCCTGCTTTTTCTCTATGGAAAGGATTCACTGCAGAAAGATATTCAAAATGCTTATTAATACCCAAAAAAAAACCCTCAGAGTGTAAGGAAAAGATAGGAACAGCATTCACAAGCTGGGGAAATACAATCTCTCCATCATACTTTGCCTTAAGATCAGAGCTGGAAACAGAAGCAGTTGTGCACTGAGTCTATTCACCATCTTCCACCACTTGTTGGCTGACACAAACAGGAGAACCATCACCTGCAAAGAGGGTGACCTGGGTCTCTGGGTGAAACTGGGAGAACAAGAGGTGGGAAAACCACAGCCCTTCCAAGAAATGGCTTTCAGAACAGCATTTCCTGGAACATGTCCAGGGAATAAAAAAAAGTAATTTTGTAAATGTACAACTAAGACAAAACACAACAGTGAAGGTCTTGGAGACTATTTTTTCCTTTCCCAGTTTCCTGGAAAACACAGAGAACACTCTTTGACAACACCAATATATTTAGTCAAAATAGTTTGATCATGGCTTCTATGACATGATTAAACCATATGGCTACAATGGCTATGTTCCATCATCAGATCCACAAAAAACTTACTTTTACGCTTTTTTAACTTTTTTTTTTTTTGATTCAGCACATTTTCCTCTTTTTTATCAACTCTAATACATTAATTTTATGCAACTCATGTGGAAAAAATATCACCAAAGTGCTGTCTAACACTTCTAAAACTTGACATCCTCCTGGGGTATTCAGAAATACATCTCTTTCTTTTTGCTTTGTTTCAGCACATTTCAAGGCAGAGACACGATGCACTCCTGACCTTCCTGTCATCATGTGGGGCATTTTTTTCACCTGTCCACAATATGCTTGCTCCAAGCCATATTCCAGCACCTCCCTCAGTATTACATAGCCTTCTCTGTGGAGCTGTTGCCTCAAAAGGAAACAGATGGGAAACAGCCATGGTTAGCACAGGACACTGCTTCTTATCTCTCTGTCTTACAGAAACACATGGGGTCAGCATCCTCCTCTCAGCTTTCTGTGTAAGGATACATAGAAAACAATGAAAATCTAATCCTCTGCTAGAATGCCTAGAAAAATCACAGCTGTCTCCATGTCCATGAGCCAAGAGCAGCCATTCCTTAGGTTGCTGTGGCCAGAAGGTGCTTGATCTGCATCCATGACCCTTTTCAGGTTATTATCACATCAATATTGAGTCAATTTTGCATCACAGAGGGATACATTGTCCCTGCAGAAATGGCCATTTCCCAGGCTGCAGGGCATTCCTACCCAATAGCTTCTCTCTGGCTTCTCAGAGACATCCCAGTGAGGGGAAATTGCCAACAACTCTGTGTGCTGCTGGGCTCTAAGGTCTTGGCACAGCCACAGTCCACACCATGATTTCCTCATGCAACCCAGGAGTGACTGGGTTTGCAGACTGAGAAGCTGCAGCCTGAGACTGAGGGTCAAAAGCCATTGTTAAAAAGATGCCAAGTGGGTTTACACACTTCTGACCTGTAAGATAACCCAAATCTGCCCAACACATCCATGTTTTCTTAAATCTGTACTACATCTCCCATGCTTCAGCCCTGTCTCATATCTGGAGCTGGAAGGATGAAAAAGCTCTGAGTGGCTTTCTGACCTCCCCATTCACAGCGACAAAACCATCACGGTGCTGACTGCAGCCCATCCCCATGAGTCATGGCCAGAGCAGCCAGAAACAGCCTTCCACTGCAAAAAACAGGGCCTGATAAATCATACGGAAAAAATAACCTCGTTGTTTGTTTCTCCCCAGCCTGCCCCTCCTTTAGCTGCTGTGCAGAGCCACGGCAGAACAAGCTGGAGGGAATATCAGACCTTAACCTCTTCACCAGTGCAGCAGGCAGGGTCACTGTGTTCCTAAAACTGGCTGTCCTGATCCTACTGCTCTGCAAGATTCCTAGTAGCATTATCTGAACTGATGAATGCCAGCAGAAGGTCCACCAGGAAGTGCTCATTTACCCTCCCTTAGTCCCAGTGTCTTTATATTTTGTAGGAGGCATCACAAGCAGCTGTTGCAAAGACCATCACAGAGCACAGAGGTGCTTGCTCAGGGCTGTCCCTTCGAGCACAGCCTGATTTGTGTGTGCACCCTGAGGAATGGGATCCCAAAGGCATCTGAATTCCCCATCATTTTGGGTCTTTGCCTGAAGTGAGGACATGCTTGTGACCAGAACACTGAATTTGATATGGGCATCTCCTGTGCTGGGGAGAGGTCATAGCAGTTGGGTCTTAGGTTCTGTTTTGGCTCTGAAAGTCTGTAAAACAAACACCTGCACTTCATTTCAGCCCAGTAAGTGCAGCACTAGCAGCATCCCAGCCAGTGAGCACCAGGACAAAGGACTGGGAGGATCTCCTGTGTTGCTGACACTCACAATCCTAAGCAAAACCAGCATGAAAATCCTTCTATAAATCAACCCCTCTCCATCTTCTGTCAACATCTGTTTTCTTCCCTCCTGTTAGGAGGGAGTTCCTTACCCCAGTTGCTAACAACTTTCCCAATTCCTAACCTAGATTTTTTCACAGCCACTTCATGCCTATTTGTTCTGGTGCCAACATTGTCCCTAGGCTGAAATAACTCTTTTCTCTCCTGGTGTATTTATAGACAGTCGTCACATCCTCCCTTGAGCTTTTGTTTTGCTAAACTAAACAAGCCAAATCCAGACATCCCATCCCATGTGACAGGTTCTCCATAGCCCTGTTTCTATTTGTTTTGTCCAGCCTCAGGCCACCCTCCCAGTCCTGGGAGGTCTGACCTACCCTAGATGTCCAGATCATTGCAGGTCCTATACATAGTGCCTGGGTGAGGGAGAAACAGAAAAATTAGGAAAAAAAGCTGGGTTTTGACCCAAATACACATTAGTAGCTCCTAAGTGCCACCACCACACACAAGTTATACAGCACCTGTGATGGGACAGAGCCATTATCCTGTGTGGGTAGCACAGCTGAGAGCCAATATGTGAAGCAATAAACCCAAGGGAGGATGCACAGTGAATGCCTGATGAGCACGTTGTACTGCAGAGATTTCTTCACCCATCAGGGAGATTTCTTCATGCACGTCCTGGGTTTTGATCCTGTCAGGAACCCATCTTTTAAAGGGATTTTGTACAATGACCAAAGCAAAATGCAGAGCAGCAGCATAGTGGCTTGCATTAAATAAGGGGCAGCTCACAAATTAAGGAATATTTTGTGGGTATTGAGGAAAGATGGACACATCTGGACACAATCAGTGGAGAGCTGGGAAGGGGTAGGAAGAGAAGCAGCAATGCCATTCTGCAATCTGAGTACAGCCTGTCCCATGGCAGTGAGTCCTATAAACTTCCCCCTGGCAAGATTCACCCTGCACAGAATTGTATAAATTGCACAAGGAGCTGTAATAAATTACAGCTCCTAATTAAGCTCCTGATGGTTAGGCACCTAACCTAAGCACGTCCTTTCAGAACTTTGTTTTTCTTTGGACATGCATTTTTACCTATGCTTGATCATTTTAAAGGTTATATTTCAAAAAACCCTAGCCCTTATCATTCTTGTAGCAGCACTGCACCACTGAGATGTTCATCACTGACCACAAGATGCCCAGAAACAGGGAGGTTGTTAAAAGCACCCTGGCACAACAAAAAATCAACCTTTTTGTAAGCTTCCCGAGGCAATGGACAGAAGGATGATGCTGAGCTTTCCTGTCTCTGTAAATTTATTTTGATTTTGCTGATGGATGGGTTTTTGGGCAGCTGATCCACCTAGGCTGGGATTTTCCTATTCATCCCGCCTGGGGAAGGTTATGACAACTTCTCAGAAAACTTAGGGTTAGTAACTCAAATAAGGCCATGGAAAATTACTCCAAAGTGACCTGATGTCCCAAGATATTGTGTTTCATTGTTTATTCGTTTATTTACTAGGAGGGAAGCCTAGCAATCATTTCTGCTATGCAAATTGCTAAATGTTTTACAATTTCTTGGCATGTGCAGGACTTTTCCTACTTAGTGACGACCAACAGTGACCTAATTTATGTTTGACTGGACTGAGCTGAAGGGCTCCAGTGTACTAGATAGGTCCCAGAACTTCATCAGAATCTGCCAAGAATTCAGTAGAACTTTTGCCCACATTGTCCTGTGGTCCCATTTAGCTTTAGGATATCGCTCAGAAGCTGCCATGGGAAAAAGTCAGATAAAAAAAGTCCTTAGGATCCAATATTCCAAACTAAATCAATAAAGGCACTTGGTGAAACATGTTCTGTGTGTTTAGATGTTCACAAATTTTGAGCTGCCGTTGAAGTCACAGCAAGCAAAAGTTCTGAGCCACCTGTCTAAAATGTTCCATTAATGTCTGAATTAGGATATCTCTTCAAGGAGACAGAGAAACCTGAAACTGAACATGAGAACTGAAATATAAGGAAATGGTAACGTTGTGGTTCAGTCAAAGGATATTTAAGTGACCTAATCAGATCTTTTTTATTTGGATGACAGTGGTAAAATTCCAGACTAACCATTTATAACTAGCTGTATTCTTAGAATACCTCTTAACACTCACAAAAGAGTTGACTACACTTTCAATGCAATTGATAATTCAGCTTCAGCCCAGCACTGAAACTGTCTTGACCCAGCCAGTCCATTTGGTAGTTCAAGTATTCTATTGTTGGGTTAATTCAATATTTTATTAATAAAAAGCTTAACTTCAGTGATGTTTTCTTGGTTTTAGGTTGGTTTATTTAACAGCTCTAATAAAACATATATAAATGAAATTGATACTGAACCCATCTCTTTGGATCAACACTGTGGAGATGCCTTTCCCAACACTGCTCCCCATCCTTGGAGGGCCTAGAGCAGATGCCAGCCAGGTTAAAAGGCAATTTCCCCCCCAATAACCTGTGTTCTTGCCCTGGGAAGCTGTTACCAGTGAGAGTGGGGAGTTCTGCTCCAACAGGGTGTGGTAGCAGAGGACCACACAAGGTGTAACTGGGTTTAACTGGGCCATAAATTGTCACTTCACTGTGGTACTATTTAAATAGCCTCAGAGATGGAGGTTGCCACACTTCCACTCTTCGTTTTGCTGTCTTCCACCTCCAGCACATCCCTCCTCCTCCCCAACCTCCTGATGGAGAGATGCTCCCCACTTGAACATCACCATCCTCTCCACGGGGCCTCCACTTCTTTTTCTTGGCATGTCCTATGGATGGGAACAGTATAATTGAGAATTTTTTGCTTTATAGGCATGTCTTTAGAGTGGACATTCACTGCACAGCAGTCACACAGACTCAGGTGCAGTATAGAGGCCACTGGAAGGAGCATTTTGGAGCCATGACATTGGTGTTCAGAGGGACCAATGTGAAATAGTAAATAGAAGTGTTGGGGAGGATGAAATAGGGAAACCTCATTTCCCTATTTCAGCCTCCCCAACAAGAAGTTGTTCCTTGGAAATTCAAAATTTGAGTGAAGAGTTGCTAAGATCCTCCATGGTATTTATCATTAACCTGCAACTTGTTAGGATTTCCTGGACTCAGGAGCATGGTCCTTCCCCACACAGTCCATCATCAGACTCACAGCAACACTGTTCTATCTGGAAGTTTTGCTTCTACTATAGGAAAAAAAAAGAAGAAGGAAAATCTGTCTCCTAAATATTTGTCATTTGGCCTAATTTTCCAGAATTCTTTGGCACAAACCTTTTTAGAAAAGAGGAAATGGGGAGGTTGGAGAATTTGCTTATAAATAGATGTGTACTTACGTCTTGCTTGATCATCAGAAATGGCCATGTGCCAGAAGGCAGAGACCAGAGGCAGGGGGCACAGAAAGGAGCCTGGATTTATGATCCCCCTGTTTGGAGAGTGGGTTACAGTGCAGTCTGCAAGCTGCAGCCCTAGCAGCCTTGTTCACATATTTCAGGTAACACTTTCTGCAATGAAGACCCACATTCCAGTGCTCCTGAAATGCTACAAGCATTCAGCTTCCATTTTGGATTGACCTTTTTATTTCCCAGCCTTTGCCCACATGTGGCATACTCACTTTTCCCAAATAGTTACATGAATATCAACTTTGTCAGCTAAAAAAATCAGTTGAAACTGCTCAGGTCTTCCACCTGTGGTAAATTATTTAAAATGAGGACGTTCACACTGTGGCAGCTGATGGATGGATTCACCTGGAAGGCAGAGGGAAATCACATTTCCCCCCAAAAGCTCCTTCCTCCCAAGGAGTCTCTCTGTAAATACCAAGAAGAGCAAACAAACACTTACCAACCAATACTAAAGACCTTAACAGTCTGTGGAAGCATGAGAGAGGACTTCCACTGCCTTTTTTCCTGAGGAAGTGCACTCTGTGATATCTGTGTGCTGGAGATCTCTGTGATGTCTTCCTTCCTGAACACCTTCCCATCAGCACAAATTCAGGACTTTTTATTGATGACAGAGCAGAACTTATTTCTGTCAGCCTCCAAGAAGGCCATAAAGACTTATCAAGCAAGAGATACTCAGAAATGGTAAAAATGGAAGAGAACAGTGCCCAGTATTTCATTAAAACCATCCTTATCTACAGTAAGCAAAGAGTCTGCAGGATGTGGATCCTCACCTGGCCAGGAGTTCATTCTGCTCTTGCAGCAGGACAGGCAGCCAGCTGAGAGGGCAGGATGAATTGCCCCTACACCCCAGAGCAGAGCTGGACAGAGCAGATATTTATGGCAATTCTAAAAATTATGGCACAAGGAAATCAGCAAGCTGGACAGTCGTGCTGGCTGCATCTCCATAGGAAACAGCAGGGAGGAAAAGCAAAGTTTGCCAAATGGAAGAGGAAGAATCTGGTGGGAATACTTTTTCTTTTTTTTCTTTTTCTTACTTTACAAAAAATCAAGTTTCTTAGGATGTTTTAAAAACAATGAAGCACGTAAGAAAACTGTGCATGTTGGGGAAGGCAGCTGCATTTCAAGTGGAGTTGAAATTAATGAATGAGTTAAAATTAATGAATGCCTTAAGATTGTGGGTATTCACATCTTGCCCAACCTATCTCCAGAGCAGCACAGACATGAGGGTACTCATTCCCTTTACCAAGCCAACCTTTCTACCCAGCCTTGCTCATTGCAACAAATTGCAGCAGCATTAGGATCACATTTCTCTCTGTAACTTCCCAACCAGTTTTTGCTTTTCCTCTCTGCACCCCAAATGCAACAAAACACCTGTGTAGCTGTTTAACTTTAGGCTGTGTGTTTGGGTCCTGCTTGCTTTAGATGAATTCAAGCTCATCCTCATTGCTGGGCTGGATCCAACAGTGTCACTGGCAATGTTACGTGGCCTGCAGAGCACCAAACACACCTGGGCTCAGTCGTGAAGAATTATGGCTTTCATTCCTCTTCTGCTTTGAACAGGAGTGGGCTTCTAGAGGAAGGCTGGAACTAGGTAATCTTTAAGGTCCTTTTCTACCCAAACCATTCTGTGATTCTATGAAGAGTACGTCATTCAAAGAAGAAACACAAGTGATACATCCCCAAAAATCATCTCATGACCACAGACCTCATATATAACTTCCACCAGATTTCTAAACCTTGTGTTTTGCCCTGTGAAGCATCAATACCAGTGCATCCTCAATCCCCCTCCCAGCCCTATATATATTCCCAGATAAATAAAGAAATAAACAAATAATTTCCAAAGAAAAAGTATTAATTAATTAAAACAAATGTAAGATTTCCATTTTAAAAATATTGTAACCTTTGGCTGGTTTTAATAAATGTGCTGAGATTTTTTCATAACCTTAACACAGAAATTCATCTCCTGAAGGGTGGAGTCTTGATTCCTTTGCTCTACAGGTCAAGCTGGTCCTACAATGAAATTTAACTCAAGTTTTAGTTTTAATGATCTGACAGAAACCAGCGGGGGGGAAAGGGGGGGAAGGGAGGGAACTCTCATTTTTACAAATAATGATAATTAACTAGGATTCAAATATCATCTTTGGGGGCCATTTTCTTGAAAGCTTCCATAAAAATAGTTACAATTCACTGTACATCTGTGTCTTTTTAGTAATTTTTAATGATAAGAGGCTTCAAACACAAAGTTATTTTAAAAAAGGTAACTTTTGAATTAAAAGATCAAATGATTTTTTGATATGACATGTATTTTTAAATTTTAATGAAAATATATTAGAGAGAGCCCCCAAATGGGAAATTTTATCATACATTTGAAATCAAACTCAGTTAGAACCCTGTGTGCTCAGACACAGGACTTTGAAATTACCTGTTATGGATAAGAACTAGAAAGTTCCAGTTTATGAGCAGTATTGTCTGACTCAAAGCTTGGGGTCAGAGGACCTGCTGGATCCCTTTTGGAGCCACTCCTGGGAATTGCAATTAACTCTATTTCCCAGCATCTCTGAAGAACCTCACTTTGGCTTGAGGATGCCCTAGATGTGGTAAACATCACATGCCATCTTCCACCCTGAGGCTTCCTGAAACAACAGCACCCAAGGCTCTCCACCCCTCAGAGCAATTCCACATCCTTTCTCTTTTGGGAAGTGCCATTGCTTTAACAACCTCCAACAGAATGCAAACCTTCAGAAGAGGAAATTCAGGAGACAGAGACCAACTGAAACCTTACAGAAATGCCCCCTTTCCTTTGCAAATGCAGACTGGAGGCAAAATTTTAGGGCATTAGTGTGGTTTCCTGCTCCAGGGAAAGCTGTTTTATAGAGAAAAACCATCCCTGTTCATAACCCTGTATAACCCAGCTAAAATCAAATGTCAAATCCCCATAAGCATCTGTTCCTCAGCCAGAGGTTGTTTTCCTTCACGGATGAATCAAACATTCTGAGTAAATCACATGAATCACCAGCGGAAACATCATCCTCACAGCTTCATCTCACAGTTATGAATAAGGAGCTTGTTTTGCAGGTCCCCTGAGAAGACATAAAGCCTTTGGAGCTCAGGGAGGGGCCCAGGACTTTCAGAAGCATTTTGTTTTAATAGATTACAAACAAAAAGGTGTCTCCCTCCTCCCATCAAAAAATGTGTGGCCAATTGCTCTACAAACCATCTCTCAATTTAGCAGTACTTTTACTAATAAGAAAATGCTTGCACTGATGACATAGCTCAATAACCCAGTTATAAATCTCATAAATCTGTTGCAACGGTTACAAATGAGCAATGTGATTTATGAGTGGGGCCACTGACTTCTACACCTGACATAAAACTTTGTAGGCAATCAGCCACATGTTTCATTTTAGTTTTATATTTGACATATAAATCAGGCAGTGAAAGGGACTCTCCCTCCACCCCCACTCCTCCCCTTGAAACAGACGGGGCAAATATTTTACAAGCAACATGTAAGTCACTGTAGCAAGGACACAATATGAGGTATGGAAAATATTATGCTGTGATTTCATTAGTTTCATGCAAACCAATATGGGCCACAGTGACCTGCCTTGAAGAGCAGGGAGGAGAGCAGGCAGTTAAGGGGGAAATAACCATGCAGGTCACCATGGAAAAGCAAGTTTTCCTGCACCACATGCTCCGTTTATTTCCAAGCCTTTCAAACCTGTGGAAGGTCCACAGCTTCCTCTCATGAGCTGAGCAGGGTTTGGCCCTCCTTTTGAGGTCAAGGTGTCCAACACAACCCCATAAAGGCAATGTGGTCATCAACAGAATGGAGAAGAAGAGAAAACCTGACAGTCACTAAGTGGATTTTTGAGGTTGCTTTTCACAGGTGTTGATAAAATAACTCTGCCCAGCACATTTCACTTCCCTCTTCAGGTTCTACAGCAGATGTGCCCAATAGCTCATCAGAGCTTCAAGTTTGACCCCCAGCTCAATGCTGAACAACCATCTTTAAAAAAGAAATGCACTGGGAACACATTTCAGTCACTTCAGGGGATTCTGGTATAACTGGCAGATTTCTCCTGAATTTACGTGTGACCCAGTTCCAAAGTGTGTTAAAAGACCTTCATTCATCTGAATCTCAAGATGAGTCAGATCTTTGTGCAAAGTGTTGTGTGAAATTAGGTAGTTAGATGTTTGCCTCAGAAACTCAAGGAAATGTTGCTCCAGTTGTCTAGATGCAAATTTAAACCTCTGATTTTCAGTAAGTGTAAAATCAGACCCACAAATATGAGAAAGTGCTAAAGATAGGATGTATAGAAGTGAGATGAAGTGTCAAATAATATATAACAACCTAAAAAAATATTACTTTAAACAAGTGGTATAAATCTGTAGTATTTTTACCCAATTGCACGGGTTAGTTTATCTCCGCTGGATAAAGTCCTGTCAAAGTTTTTTATATGATCTCCTCCAGGGATGTGAATTTTTCCATAACAGAGGTGTTGGCCATTTCTGGAAAGCTCTTGCTATGAGTCAGGCATGTACTACTTTTCCATTTTCTCAGAAGAACTCTTTAAATACACTTGAGGCAATGGAAAGCCATCTGGAGGCAGAGGCTGAAGGACGGGTTGTGACTGCCTGGTTCAGTGGTGCAGAGCTCTGTGGATGGGGTGGGAAATGGGCTATCCCATGTCACAGCAAGATTTTTCACAAAATTAAATCCACTATTTCTTTAGTTTTACTCTTCAGTGATTTTATGTGATATATTCTATAAATACAGGCCTCTTGGAAACCTTCGTGGGGCTCTGATCAGCCACCTGGGTTACAACATCATCTGATGTTTAGTGCAGATGAGGCTTTTGCATTTCCTCAGGTGGTAGCTACATCTTCAACAACACAAATTTCTGTAGTGCCACTCAGACTGTTAATGTTTTGTGTACTCTAAAATGTAATGTACGCTCCAGGTTAACCAGACACCATCTGATTTCTCTAGTGTGTATTCCAAGCAGAAAACAGATGATTTGTTTATAAAGATGAGTTTCTTGGGCCATAGCTGAGATCTCATTATTTATTTAGAATTAAATTGTAAATATACAGGAGAAAGCCAAGCTTACACCAGCTGAGAATTCCCCCTGTACATTTTTCAGCTGCTCATGTCCTCACCTCTTCCTCTTCACTGACAGGTAGCAGAGTTGATTTCCCTGTACTCAGAAGGAGCGCTGGATACTGGAAAGTTTACACCTCTGAACATTTGTCTTGTTTAAATATGTTGAGTGAGAGTGAGTGCTGAAAGAATGATAATTAAGATGTTCTCTGCATACAAATTGACATTTAGTTGGGGGTGATGGGACTGAAGCAAACACTGAAATAAATCAAGGTCAGTGTAAGACTGAGCTGCCAGAGTTGAGTTTGGGTGTTGGGCCAGGTCTGGATCTGACAGAAGAGGAATCCAGAACATACCAGTGTTTGAAGCCATAGCAAGGAATGCCTGAGGATAAATGTGTACAGAGACATCCACAGCCCAATTGTGCTTCTCTGGCAGCCAACTTTTTCAGATATAAATTGCTCTCACCTCCCTCCTCTTAAGCTTTTCTTAGGCTTAAGTAGTCCTTGCATTAGCTCCTTGTAGTAGTGGGATTCTGATGAAGTTCTCCAGTGCCAAATGAGTGTTTCCATTTCCAAAGGTCTCCCACTGGAGCTCACTTTCTTTTTTTTTTCTCCCCCACACATTGACTTCAAAACATGAAGTAAATGTAAAGATCAGGAGGGATGAGGAGTAGCCAGCAATGATTCACAAGGGGGAAATCATGCTTGACCAGCCTGATTTCCCCCACAAAGAGGTGACCAGTTTGATGCATGAGGGGAGAGCAGTGGATGTTGCTTACCCTGACTAGTACATCTTTTTGTCATTGTCTCCCATAGTAACTCCTAAGATAAGATGACAAAGTATGGGTTGAATAAGTGGACAGTAAATTGGATTAAAAACTGGTTGCACCACTAGACCCAGAGGGCTGTGACCTGTGACACTCAGTCAAGTAGGAGGAAAATCATTGAGGATATGTCCCAGAACTCTGCCCAGTTCTGGGCTCCCCACTGCAGGAGTGGCACAGATTTATTGGAGCTGGTCCAGCACAGGGGCATGAAGGTGGTTACTGGTTGGAACATTTCTCTTATCAGGAGATACTGAGACAGCTGGGACTTGCAGCCTGGAGAGGAGAAGGCCCAGGGGGATCTTATCAATGTCTATAAATACCAAATGGAATAGAATGAAGACAAGGGATTAGACTTCACTGACAGGCAACTGGACACAAACTAAAACACATTAAAAATTTCCTGTGAGGAAGGTCAAACACTGGGCCAGGTTGCCTGGTGATGATCTGGAGACAATTCAAACCAGACTGAACACAGTTCTGAACAGCCCTCTCTGGATAACCCTGCTTGAGCAGTGTTGGACTAGATCTCAAGGTTGGACTAGATTTCAAGAGCTGCCTCCAACCTCAACCACTCCATGATTCTGTGACTGCAACAGCACATCACACTCATCTTCTTTGAAGGCAAAGAATTCCCAAAGTACAGCATTGCTTGTTATGATTGTTCATTAGCACAGTTCTCATTACCATAATGAAGCATGTATGTTTTCAGAGTCTGCTTTCGTTGCAATTTGACACACTATAACACAATAATTATAACTGGAAGTGCAGCAGTGATCAGATCCAAGAAGCATTTTGGCTGCAGACTCCCAAATTTTCAGGAAGTTCCAGTGCAGATCTGCACCTTGCACCTGGTTCCTGTCTGTGTAATGGGCAGAACCAGCATTCCTTATCTGAACAGCCACCTGCTATTTCAAGAAAACCCAAACCCCCGAGCTTTGGAGACATTCTTGTTTAGATTCAGACTCAAGGTTTTCTACTCAAGGTCAAGTCTGTTGCTGTAAAATATTCTACCTGCTCCACTCTGTCCTGCGTCTCTAAACATATTTTTAAAATATAGATTTTAAAATGTTTTCAAAGAATACAGAAAGGGGACATTGAATTAGAGCAGAACAAGACAAGACTAAAAACATTTTTAAACAGATTTGATTTTCAGTTTTTTGGCAAGTTTTTCAAATAGCTTTTGGTGACGCATATTGCTAAAATGGAGCCAGAAATAAACTGTTTACAAGAATTTTTTTTCCAGTAAGTGAAAATCCAATTATTTTGATTTGAAGGTTTTGGGGTTTTGCTTTTTTTTTTTTTCCAATAAATATTTTTAAATATTTGGGAGATTGTTCTTTAAAGTAAATAAGCAGTCACAGTCTGCAGATGACTGCTGTCCCAAGGTGATGGTGCTTCTCCACATGAAGAACTAAGCACAAGGAAAAAATCCTGAGTCCTAGCTCTTCAATGAGAATTTTTACATTATAGGAAGGTCTAACCTCACAAGCTGAGAACACATTTGCTTGGCACCTTTTTCAACAAGCATGCACTCCATTTCAAGTAAATGTGCATTATTACAGTGATACAACTGCCCTGACAGAGTAAATTCAGACTGCAATTTTTTTTCATTTTGCTTTATGCTGGGCATTTCTGGTGATGCTTGTTTCCCTGCAGTTGCCTATATCCCCATACCACTGGAGTTCTCTTAAACCACAGCTAGTGGGGGTCAGTTCTGAACCAGAATTTTTTTTGAAAAGTTACCCCTAAATACGAAAGCCTCACTTCAAAAGCATTAGTGATAGACATTGTCTGCCTGGACTAACAGTGAACATTGTCTGCTGGACTTCAGGGAGGCCTTTGACAGTATCTCACTTAAGATCCTCACAGACAAGCTGTTGTTTTAGGTATTGGATAAGCAGCCAGTGATTTGGCTTGAGTGGTTGGGACCAGAGGCTGGTAGTCAGTGGTGTGGAGTCTGGTTGGAAGGCAGCAGCAAGTGATTGTGTCCCAGGGGTCACACACGGAGTCCAGCCCTGTTTAACATCCTCATTAGCAGCTGGGATGATGGGGCAGAGTGTTGCCTTAGCAAACTTGCCAGCAACATCAAACTGGAAGGAGTGGTTGATGTGCCAGAGGGTTGTGTATCCATCCAGAGGGACCTCAGTGGGCTGGAGAAATGGGACAGTGGGAACCTCATGGAGTTCAACAACAGGAAGTGCCAAATCCTGCACCTGGTGAGGAAAAAAAAATGTAGGCACCAGGACATACTGGAGACCAGACAGTGGGAAAGGAGCTTGATGGAAAAGGACCTGTGGGTGCTGCTGAACACCAGATTGAGCATGAGCCAGCCACATGCTCTCATAGCCAAGGTCAGTGGTATCCTGGGCTGCATTAGACAAAGTACTGCCAGCACGTCCAGAGGGGTGATCCTGCTTATTCAACACTGGTGAGGCAAAATCTGGAGTTCTGTGTCCCATCCTTAGTGCAGACAGTCAGACCTCCTGTACCACATGGGATGCTGCCTGCTCCTCATCTGACTGCTCCCCAACAGCACAATTCTATGCATTTTGTCCCATCTAGTTTAAAAGGCACCTTCCAACCCAGACCATTCAAGGATGTTGTGTGCTGAGCCTATTATCATTTCTTCTTGATGATTGTGTGAGTCTTTGCAAATAATTTTGGCACCTAACTTTAATAAAGAGAACCCTGTACTCCTTACTACGCTTTGCAAAGCACTGCTAGCCTATGTTGGGAGGGTTAGAGAGTAACATGCATGACCATAAACCTCTTGCTGTCTTTTTTACTCCTTTTTCTTCGTGCCAGTTTGGCTCAGGATGGTTTTCCTGGAAAAGAGGCTTTCAGAAGGGCTGATGATGGGGATGCCATAGGGAGGTGCAGTGTCCCATCCTCACCTGCATGCCAAAAATTGTGGGCTGCATCTCAAGTACACACTCCTTGTCCTCCTGTAACCCCTGGCACCAGCACAAATCATGCAGCAGGCTGCTGTGTCTGCCTTAGAGGTTGGTTTGCTTTTGTGTTGAAATTTCATGAAGCCTTAATAACTCTCACTCATAACTTTCCAGCCAAAACTTCACTGCCATTGACCCTGAAAAAATGAATATATAAACAAAAGTCTGAGAAGTGAATGCAAATGATCTGAACTAGCTTACTGATTAGGACTATAATGGCTTAATGGGTAAAGCATGTACCCTCTGAGTCTCTTGCTTTGGCTTAGTTGTGGCTATGGAGAAGAGACAAAGACCAGCTGAACACAGGAAACAGGCAGACAAGATTCACCTGTCATTGGCTATTGGTTACTTTTGTTACTGCAAGGACTTAGAGGAAAGAAAACCTCACATCTGACAAGATTTTTTATAAGAACCATTAACACCATCTCCCTATTAACAGTTTTACCACATTCAGAAAAGTGGTGTTGGCTAAATACTGAGCCAGAGAAATTACATATGTTAGTAAAAAATATCTCCTCCATCAGAGTTTCACAAGTCCTGAAATCACTGAGCTAAGGTGCATCATGTAATAGGTAGTCAGGCATAAAACCAAACAGAAAACATCACAAGTTTGGTTCACAGATCAACAACAGCTCCATACAACCTCATCTACCAAACGAATAAGGAAAATAAAATATTTAAATAAAAGCATAGGGCCATTGTTTTGCCTTCCTGGCACTCAAAACTTGGCCCCAGATCGACTGTGCATTTCATTGACTACTGAGAATGTGTCTGACAAACTTCAATTGAGTTTTGGGCTTTTAAGTAAACAGCTGGTATCCTCTGTAGAATTAATTGTCCCCAGTCCCCTCCAGCTCAACAGCCAGAGCCAGTACAACTCTCCTTTCAACTACTGGAGGTGTTGATGGCTGCTTGATGCTATTCCTTCAACTGAGGTGTTCTCTGCTGGGAATTAATCCCATCACTCTTGAAGGTAGTCTTGCAAAAATAGGAATGATGTAAATTAAGGACCAGGTTGCCCACAGAAGCTGGGGATTCCACACCCCTGGAAATGTTCGAGGCTGGATGGTGCTCTGAACATCCTGGTCTAGTGGAAGGTGTGCCTGTCCATGGAGAGGAGTTGAAACTAAATGGTTTTTAAAGTCCCTTCCAACCCAAACCTTTCTATGATTCTATGGTTCTAAGATAGGGCGTGCTTGGAAAGGGACAAAGATATATAGAAAAAAAAGCAACAATGCCCAGGGGAAAAAGGAGAAGACATTTTAACGCTTCATGGATATTCAGGCTCATCCCCTGAAGTCTAAGTGTACTAATCCATTCTGATTTTCTGAAGTGATTGGATGCATACTTTAACAATATGGATTCTCGCTTTCAGAGCCCAGACAGCACAAATCACAAATCTGCATTGTCTGCAATATATATGCCACATTTTATTACCTTGGTTCACGGCCGACACTTAATTTAATGCTCACCCTTTCATGTAATATATTGCAAGATATGCATCACTTCTCGGTTCTGCACCACGGCGCTCAAATTGCCTTTGGTATTGATCCATACGATGATTAAAACTCAGCGTTCTTTAACAACCTGGGCTCTCAGAGCACTAGATGGTGCTAGAGAATGCTCTTAGCCAGCTCCGGGGCTGCATCCCCACAAATTCCCTCCATGTACCGTTTATTTCTGTGCAATGTAACAGCATAATCTGCATCCAGCATCAACATTCTCAGCAGTGTTTCAAACAGGCTGCTGGCACTGCCCGTCACTCGTCCTCGCTGGCTGATGAGACGTTGCTTGTTGTTGCCAGGGGCAAGCTGTCAGACTCACGAGTCAAGTGCCCAGGTCATGAGACTGCCTTCAAGATCAGGGGATATATAATGTTTCTAAATGGTACTTTTATTTTCTCTCTGGTTCCTAAGCCCTAGGACAGTTATGGTGCCTTTTATGTGCCTCATAGGAAAGCTTGGGAGTGCTGGGCACCAAAAGATCAGAGCCAGGAATGGGTCTGAGCAACAAAGTTCAAACCACAGTTCAGACCTCACCAGGGTGGGTAGGGAAGTTTGGTTTTGAACCATCCAAAGTAAAAAAACCCTCTTGGAAACCACCAGACAAGAAAGACAATTAGGAAATAGAGGAGGGAGTTGTACAGTTCTGTGTCTGCTAACAACTACAGTAATTTTTTTGGCTGGAGAACATGCTGGGAGAGGAGGGCTTCAGGGAGACCAGGACAGCCTGCACCCAGCAAGAGGTTTTCTCTTGTCACTGAGGTCAGAGGGAATCTTTAGCTGGTTCAGTAGGGCTAGGCTGGGTATGTGTCCTGTGATGTGCAGAAAGGGAAAGCAAGTGCACTGCACTTCACCTCAGAGATGACCCTGGCATCAACATCAATGGCTCATTTTGTCACCAGCAGCTGCACCAGGTGAGGACAGGCTCTTGGAGAGAAACCCAGGTGTTGGTCCTTCTTCTCCTGCCAGGTGCCGAAGGACATGGGGTGTCCCAGGGAACCAAGGCACACAGACACTGGCAGCTTAACAGGGATCATACAGGTCACTTTCCCTCTGTGACAGCCCAGCTGTGAGGCTGCACTCTGGGCTGTACAAGACCCAGGTGCTTATAGGGCAGCCACAGAGCCTGGTGCTATTAACACCAATGTTGTGGGTTCAACCCCTCTACGGGCCACTCACTTCAGTCTTGGGCTTGAGGATCCCTGTGGATCCCTTCCAGCTGTGAATATTCTGTGATCCAAACCAGCAATATTTTCATGGCATTGGGGCTGTGAGAGATGCTGCCCAGCCGTGCCTATCCTGGGGGTGGGCACACAGCGAGACGGCACAAGGCAGCACCGAGCCACAGACAGCAACTTCTGCCAACAGCTGGAACAGCCACTGGGACACAGGGATACAGGGTTAGTCCCAGGGGCACAGCTGGCCGCCAGCACTCTCCTCCTCCTGCCTGCAGGGCAGCTGCAATGGCAGGACAGCAGCTGCCTCAGGCACTGACACTGCACAGACTTGGTCGCATCCTGCCCAGGCAGCACAGGCTGGAGCCTCCACCAGCTGCAGCTCCCCCATCCCACCCGGCTGCAGGATCAGCCCAGGGACCCATCCAAACCACATTTCACAAGGCAGGCTGGATCAAGCACGATGGGGTCAAGCATGTGGTGGGCACATCTCCTGTGGCTGGTTTTTCGGGACATGGTGTGGCTACCACATATTCATGCAACACCAGGGTGCAACCACTGGCCGTGCCATGCTGCATCCCACCAGGAGTACCAGTGAGGGGCAGTGCAGAGTGAAAACCACGGCTTGTAAAACAAGGAAATCCAGGTGGGTGTTATGGGCCCTGCACTTACATGCCTTCGATATCACGGACTGAAAGCAGTCACTTCTTTGGGCTCATTTAACCTTGGTGGCACATGTTTCCATTCTGCTCCTGATTGATGATGGCATTGAAACCAGATGGAAATGCTTCGAAGAACTTAGATATGACTTCATGGAATTACAACATCATCACTAAATCAACCAATCAGGCAACAGCTAAAGAATGACATTCCCAGGGAAATGAATTTGTGTTTTCAGCGCCATTAAGATGTTTAAGGGACACAGTCAAATCACATTAGGCCCATAGCCTGTTTGGAAACTTCAGTGGAATCATTATCATTTTTCTTCTCGTTGAAATCAAATGAATTGTTTATATGAATTTAAAGGTATCCCTCAAGCAACCACAGAGGGTGAAACTGCAAATGAAAGGGGAAATCCCACTGCTGGGCTGGTTCTCCCTGTTCAGTGATGTGCTTAAAGTCTCTGCACTGCCCAAGAAACTCGCCATGGTGTCTCATCCCTGTCTCATGTTATATCACCCACAGCCTTCTAACATCACACAGGGAGGGAAATTTGCTTTTAATTGATTGTTAACCTACCCGTGTCCCTCTATGTGCCTTTTATTTACATTAGCAGTCTGAAAGAGCAAAGTATTCCCCTTCACATTTCACTCTGCTGGAGAAACGGGTTTGCTGTCATCACTCCTCATAAGCACAGCCTGAGACCCACTTTCCTGAACTCTCCCTTCCACCATTTGTCTTTACTACCTCATAGCTGTCAGCTTTTCTTCTAGCTGCTACTATGAAATGAGCACAGGGTCGTTTTGGCTAAAACCACTCAAGAATCAAGAAGTAGAGGAGGAGGGGAGCAATTACTGATCATCAAAAGGAAAACTGGAGAAAGCTGGGAAAGTATCCTTGATTGAGGGTTGCAACCCTCAGCCTCCAGATCGAAAATCACCATTAATCTTACCCAATAATACATTCAAGGGAATTGTACGCAAGCATTTATCCCAGCATCACCAAGGTTCTCTAATCCTTCTGCCACAAAGAAACCTCTTCTGAAATAATTTGATATGTGGAGAAACCCTAAAGTGGCATTCAGTTCTCTTACTGCAACTGTTGTATTAAACAAAGACTGATAGTGCTCTATAACTCCCCTAGCCACCAAATATTTCTTACACAAGTTATTTCATCCATGCTGCCTCAGTTTCCCTACATGTAAAATGGACATAGTGGGAGCTTCTGGTCTGACAGTGGAAGATGTGTCCGAGGAGAAACTGAGTTTCCTAAGAGCTGGTTGATTTTCTTTCCCCAGCTGAATGGGCACTCAAACATAGAGAGAGTCAGGTGAGAAACATTCCCAAGAAGCTGGGAGATGTAAATAGCCCAAATTACTACAGAGAGAGACCTTGTTTGACCATAAAAAACCAGCATGTCATGTTCAGGCTCTCTATGTTCAAGTGATAGATGTTTTAATAGACAATCAGAAAAATACATTTATTTTCCCCAAAGAAAGAAACCTGCAAAAAATGCCACTATATTTTAATGTCAATGCAACTTCCACTTGGGCCAGAAAGTCTAAACATTTCTTTCCAGGCCTTTGGTTTCCCAGAAGGTGGGTTTTTTTTTCTAATGGCTAGTGAAAATTCAATTGTGTCAAATACTGCAGGGATTTCAGAATGAAAGAGGTCCATCAGGACAAGAGCAAGAAGGCAAAGAGAAGGCACCTTTGTTCATCCTGTTCAAGCTTCTTGGCATCCTACTCAACAATTTACCCCCATTTTGGGGATGCAGAGAGAGTCCAAGGAAAACTTGAAGAAGGAAGGGGGCTGAATTGTCGCCTTTTTAGCGAAGTCCTAAGTAAGAATAACCCACCAGCTGAGTGCTGGCTCACTACACAATTAAGATATAACCAACACAACACCCACTCTGTGGTCTGAGTGGGGAGCAGCAGGCACTGGTGGAGGTCCTGGGTGCTGCTGGGTGCTGATGGGTGCCGTCACCCACCTGTCTGGCACCAACTCCGTGCCCTTATCGGGGGAGCCCCACTGCTGCCATCCACCACCCCAGCAGCAGCCCCAAGCCGGGTCTGCAAGCCAGGGCGGCCAGCGCGGAGCCAGGCTGTCCCCTCACTCCCCTCCCACCTCCCCCTCGCCGGCCGCCAGGACTTTGTGTCCTAAAAGCTCATTCTTTCCATAGCGTAAAAAATAAACCAGCATGTGCTCCTCTCCAACGCCGCCCGTCTCCACAACGGCCCCGGGTGGGTTGTTGTTGTCGTTCGGTTCTGCCTCTCCTTAAATAACAGAATTACAGCGGGTCTAATCCTGCAAAGTGCTGAGTAACAGCTCGTTCCCAATAAATTAAGCAGGCACTCAGCGCCGCAGCCTGATATTTGTATCCATGTCCTCCCGGATTATCAGTCTCTCCTCCTCGCTCTCTGCCCGGCCCCTCGGGGAGCAATTATCTGTGAATGAGAACAGAATAACTCTTTTAGCAGAAGGTTTCCACACTCGCGCGCAAGGAGCGCTCTGAATGGATTTATCATGCTTGCTAAAAAGGGAGGTGGTAAAAAATTCCCCCCCTTCTCTCTTTTTTTCTCCTATATTTGAAGGAGAAATCCCTGAAGCGGCAGCCGTTCCCCGGTGGCTCTACACACCAGGGGGAAAAAAAAAAAAAGTGAAAAAAAAAGAAAAAAAATGGATATAGTAAAACTTTTTAAGGGAGGCATGAATCGGTTCTTCAGAAAAACAAGGCAGCGGTGCCAACTGGAAATGTTTGCTTTGGGGGTGAGTTAGATGGCTGGCGTCAGCCAGGGCTAAAGACATGCCAGCGGAATGCAATATTGGGGAAGCAGCAGGTCACTCAATCACTGGCAATTTGCCCAGGAGCAACTGGATGCCTTCAGATTTTTTTTTTTTTTTCCTTGTGTGTGCATGTTGCTTTTTTTTTTTTTTTTTTTTTTTTTTTTTTTTCGCTAGGCAAACAGAGCCCCAGCAGTTTTGAGGTTAGGGAGCTGGAGAATGGTGTTTCTGAAAGGCACGTTCCTGCAGGAATACCCCCGTGGGTCTGCTCGGCTGCACAGCGGTGACATCTGGCAGAAGTGGTTGCGTTGGGATGGATGAGGCTGAATCCTGCCGGCTGCTGCTTCCACGCACAAGGCAGCAGATGCAGCACAGTGCCAGGGCAGTGGGCAGCCCCAAGGAGGAGATGGGGCAGGAAGATGGGACAGCAGCACCTCCAAAAATACCCTCCAGCAAACTAACATTTATTTTTTTCCTCCAGTAACAAGTATGAAACACTATAGAAGAGATTTAGGGAAGAAATGGGATTTTTTTCAAGGTCAATATGCTTTATGGGAGTGGAGAAATTAGGTAAAAGACAAAAAGAATTTCCCCTAATGAACAATGTCCATTAACTCCCCACAGCACAGGAGGAGGCAAAGACCCAACAGGCATTTTTGTCTGCACATCTGTAGTTTTTCATTGATATATCATTTGTGCAGAGTGCCAGGCTGCACACAGAGCCCAAATAAGCCAGGGAAGGAAAGTGTCCCAGCAGGAGAGGCTCTAAACGAGGTGGTGGCCTGACTTGCAGCAACCAGCAGCATTAGGGATCTGCCTTTCTCACTAATATGGGAAATCAGTGTTTGGCCAGCAGATGAATGCAGCACAGTCACCAGCATATGATGGGCTGATGTCGACCATGGCAGCTCTCCAGAGATAAAAAGGAGCAGTAAAATTACCCTCATTTTTGCCTCCTCCATCCATGTGAATAAAACCCAATGTGTGAGAGGGAGGGCACCACTTGAGAAAGCAAAGCCAAAGACCAAGTTTTCCTGAGACTCCAAACTTGCAGGGTTCAGTCCCACTCCGAAGCATTGTCGCTGTTAAACACCAGCACCAGCAGCCACACATCTTCCACCACAGTGTCACCACTCCACAGGGCAAAGCCACCAAGGAAATTGATGCTGCAGAAGGAGGAGAGGTGAACTACTGCAAAGACAAATCTTATCAATCAAATAAATTAGAGAGAAAGTACAGATGCCTGGAGGCAAACCACAGCTATGGCCAGCAGGTAGGGATCCCTGAGGGGTTTCTTAGGCAGGGCCTGTACCTGTGCTCTTCTGATGCCTCCTGACCTGGCAGCTGCCCTTGCATTGTTGTGTCATGGCATCCAGGGGCACAGCCATCAGCCCACCCAAGTCCAGAGACCATCAGGCTTTGAACTGCAACATCAGCTCAGGACACAATGTCCACTTGAAATGCAGGGATTTTTTTTCCCCACTTCTGGTTTCCAGAGTCATGGGTCAGGCAAAAATGGTTTTAACTTGATCACTCTTGTCTCTCCATCAACACCTTTCTTTTTATATCTTCATCCTGGGTTTGGATCTTGATCCAGCTGTGGGGGAGAATGAACTAAAACGTCCTCAGCATTCAAGCCTCCATCACTCTCCTTTTCAGCATCCCTTTTCATCTTACTAAGATTCATACTTGGAGCAAGAGTTTGTCATTATATCACTGGACCAAGGCTTTAAAACAGATTGCATCCCCAGGTCAGTGACCAGTTTCTTATGTGATCTTGAGAAGAATCCCCTTTCCCCAGATCCTGCTACTGTAAAATGGATATTGTAACTTTTTCCTTTCCTTGCTGTGTTTTTTTTAGTCTTAAGAAAGAGCCACTCTCACCCAAAGTGTTTGCACAGCAAAACAGTGACAATTATTTGGTTACATTGTAAAGTACTTTTAATCATTATTTAACAAAACACACAAGTTCCTGACAATGTCTTGGGGGGAAAAAAAATAAAATCACCAACTTCTTTTCCACATGATTAATCCTTGTAAAAAGTATCATACTGGCATATCCAGCCCATACAACTGCTCTAGGTGCTGTAGTTGTCCAACCTTGGCATTTAACTGCCTGCAAGTGCCTCCTTCCTCCCAGGAACACCCTCAGCATGGTCCCAGGGAGCATTGATGGGCAGTGAGGAAGGAAAGTGAGGACACACTCAACCACCCCAAAGAGTAAATGTCACCGTGACTTCTTCCGCCCAGCCCTGAGCTCCAAGGCTGCAGATCCAGCCAGGGTAGCCAACTGAGATGGGCAGGACTGAGCCCTTTGCTTCTCCTGCCTCAGTACTGCTGTGTAACTTGGGGAAATCGGTTTTGTTTCCCATACCTCAGTTTCCCCATCTGGAACACGGAAATAATTATCTTGGCTTCTTTTTAAAGGCCTTTCAGATGAAGAGCCCTTTTAAAGAGGTAAGTTGTATTATAAGCAACGGACTCTAATGTCTGCCAAGAACCAAAAGTGATATGAGGGAGATGAAATTCAGGCCACCTCATCAGCAAAGCATGTTGACCTGGCTTTCAAGACAAGGTTAGGGCTCTTGGAGAGAGCCCATTCCTTTTTGGGAGGAAAGGAGTGGACATAGACCCAGCACATGCTTTCCTATTATTAGTCATTTGTATCCATGTATTGCTGCAAATGTGTACAGCCCTCAACAACCCACCAAAGCCTAAAGGGCACAGCCTAAAGTCATCTAACCCAGCAGCTCAACCTCACAGTGGGGGGCTGAGGAGAAATTGCTGGGTAATTTCCCCATGGTGGCTTGGGCAGGATGGATGCAACCAGTCCCCACCAAGCCTGCAAGTCCCAGCCACTTCCATGAGCCTCTCAGCAGGACTGGAGAGGGGACAAGAGCAGGCAGAGGGACCCGCCTGGGGACCAGCTGGAGAGCACAGCATCTCTAGAGGACCAGGTGGGTGACTCACGTTTGGCTGGGGAAAGGAAGCTGGAAGCGGGCGAGGTGCAGGCACGGGCGAGGTTCTTGAGGACCTCACAAACAGGGCTGGAGGCACGACCGAGAGCTGCTTTGCACGACAGGGCCAAATCCGTCCCTGGCACGGCTCCCCTGCAGCCGGCCCGGTGTGTTTGTGTAAGGATGCAGCCCTGGCCGCGCTGGGAGGCACCGGCTGCGCGGGGCTGGCATGCCAGCCCGGAGGCCCAGACACACGGACGGTGCCAGATGCCGGGCGTGTTTTGTCAGCTGCGCAGGCTGCGGGCTGTCACACGGGGCTGGCTGTGCACCTGCGCGACCCCGAGCTACCAACAGCCGGCCACAGCGCTCTGCTGCCGGACCGCTGACCTCCGGCACGGGGATCGGTGAGCCCTGACACCCCCGGGGCTCTGCTGCAGCCGGGACTGGGGCAAATGCTAACG
>JACBWW010000036.1:4010390-4036868 GCA_020086605.1 Lanius collurio | reverse complement strand
GGGAGAGGACCCGCGTCCACACCATCAGCGCCGCCTTCGAGGCGCTGCGCAAGCAGGTACCTGCCGCCGCCCGGGCACCGCCGGCCCCTCCGCCCGCCCGCGGGGGGCACCGGGCAGCGCTCCGCCAGCCCGCCCCGTGCTCTGCCCCGCGGGACCCCGCGGCGGCTGGAGGGTGCGCAGGGATCGGGCAGCGCCCGCACTGCCCCGCGCCCGGGGCCAGGGGAGGTGAAGGGCAGGAGCCGAGTGGCCGCCTGACAGGAGGGGAAGTCGGTTCAAAATGCCTGGAAGTACCAACCCTAGAACTGTGCTAACACTCAAGATAAATAAATAAGGGCTTTTAATTTGCTTGCTGTTAGAAAGTTTTGGACCTTTTTTTTTTTTCCCGGAGGGAGAGTGGTGTAGACGGTGAAAAATAAAGCAAACCCGAGAAATGTCTCCAAGTGAGAACAGAGCATGTAGAGAGGCACTTGGTGAAGCTGGGGCAATGCTCCTGTACCAAGAGCACGTGTACTTGCCGGCTGTCCAGCTGCGATGAACTACCCCAAAGGGATCACTGGGAATTTGGGCAGTGCCGTGCTCCTGTTGACTTTGGTGTAGGGTGCCTGATCCCTCAGGGCCCTTGGGGTTCTTGCAGCAGCCTCTGAAACTTTCTATATGCCCTATCTGCTAGGGATAGCCAAGTTGAGTCGTGGTCCTCTGCCAGTTAGTTTCCCATGATTTTTTCTGTAGTGCGTATTTGAAGTGTGTCTGGTGCTGGGCTTTCTTGCTGAGAGGACTTGAAAATCCTCAGGGTTGTCTGTAAAGGATAATAGACATGTTTTCACTGTCAGAGTGGAGCTTTGAAAGGTAAATAAAAGGTTTTGGTCAGAATCCTTCCATCACCTCCCCAGGATGAGGAGAGATACAGAGGAGGCGAAAGACTGTTTTATCTTCTGCACGAGGATAAATCAGTGCCCTGGCCCCTGCACTCAGCCCTCTCTGCGTGTAGGCAGCGTGTAACAGCACAGTGATAGACAAAGATGTGCTGTCACATTGTGCAAGCCCAGCTGTGCTGGCTTTTCTGCCTTTCTGTTAAGTGCTGATGGGACTATTCCAGGCATGCAGGAAGGAGGAGATGCACAGGGCTCGAAGCGCTGTGCGCTGCAGATGAGTCTGATTGTGAGAGGTGCTGAGCATCACCTCTCCCAGGATGGTCCTTCCAGCCTGGTAGGAGCTGTGCGCTCTGCTTGCAGGAGAGCTCACACAGGCAGGCTTTTCCCTACCATCTTTAGGACATTACTAATCTGAGCCATTCCCCAAGTGTGCTCACGTTAGGATTCAGTCCTCTCTTCTGCTTAGAGGAAGTCTGCTTGTTCCTATCTTCAGCATGCTGCCTGCAGGCCTTTACAATGACTGCTGTGTCATGGATAGCAGCACCCCAAGAGTTAATCCTTTCCCATCATCTACTTCTGCAAACAGGTTTCCAGCCCTAACCTCAGGGATTGAGGCCAGGGCTGTATGTCAGGAGAGAATCACTGGTGAGCATCTAAACTAGAGCATTTTTGATCACCATGGAGTGGTGGGATCTGACTGCTCCTGTTGTAATCCTGGTAATCCAGTGGGTTTCCACTCTGTAATGCTAGGTGCTGTCCCCTGGTGCTGAGAGGCCTCCCTTTATAGTAGATGCAAACTCCAGACTTGATATATTTTGTTTCTGTAAGCTGCTTCCATATTTCAGTTGTTTGGCGACTGTGTGTAACACGCTTGGAAGTGTCAGTCTAATTCTCCATGGACAGACATCTACACCACCAAAACCGCAAGGGGAAGTAGCACTGATTTCCCAAATCACTGGCAATCTTGTTCTAGGCTGAGCCTCAAGCAGAAGTCAGGCAGGCAACAAATTAAAGCCACACTCTTTGGGGAAATGGGCAACTCTTGAAAAGCCTCAGATTCCTGGCCTTGGCTCTGTCTCTATAAATCACTTCAGCCGTGAACTCAGCTGGGAGTCCAAAGAGCCTGAAGAACAAGTTGCTGTCCTCTCTTCCCATGAAAGCCGGTCTCTAGGGTCAGCACAGGAACATACTGGCAGAGCTGTGTTCACTCTGCAGAGAGAAAGAAATCATTCTCTGGGAAATGTTTGCCATGAGGTATTCCTAGCAATTAGCTGAGGGGTGGGCTGGCTGTCCTGACCATCATTGGATGACATTTGTATTCATTTCTTGTTGGGCTGCCAGCGGCGTGCCTGGTGCTGTACGTGACATCAGGTGACAGTCAGCTTCATTGCACATTTGTGCAGCACTGGCTCGTCACTCACGTCCTTCGCAGCGGTGACGGCGGAGGGGTTTCTGAGGAGCAGCTCGGATCAGGAGTCAGTACGTTGCTTTGTGTCACACCTTGGCCAGCGGGTGGGAGCCAGGGTATGGAGATGCCCTGGTAGAGGTACATGCAGTAGGAAGGCTTTCTCTTTCCCCAGGTCAGCACCATCACATCCCAGAGCATACAAAGGGCCTTGAGGCCCATGTGGGAGGCAATCCCTGTGTGCTGTCTGCTGCAGGCCTCCCTTTGCTTCTTGTTTCTTGGTTAGTCCTCCGTCCCCTCCTTGTCATCACATATCAGGCTCTTAAGCAGCTGGGAGGCTTTTCCTGAGGCACTGAAACTGATCCGTCCCCGCAGACAGGCGGGTGAGGAGCAGGGGATTGTGCCGTGCTTGCACACAGCCGACCCTGGCCCCAAGCTCCTTTGGGAAGAGGTCAGGTGCTGGCTGTGGAGCTGCTGGAAGCAGGAGCCTTGCTCAGCCACTGGTACCCAGCACCCACACAGGTGTCATCCCTGTCCCTACCCTGTTTGGACACGTGAGGGGGGAGATACCCATCCTCACTGGCACATGTGAGATAAAACCCCGTTGCTCACAGGATCAGGCCCACCATGGCCACACTGTAGGGAACCCATCCATGCCTGAAGAGGAGGAGGAGGAAAGGGAAGTCATGCCTCTCTGCAGGACACTCTCCCTGTCTCAGGGCCCACCTGAGGCCAAGTGACTGGCATGCAGCACGCCGGACAGATGGGCTGACAGCGGCATCCCTGCGCTCCACAGCTGTGTACATATGGCACACATGTTTTGGCTTGTGTCGACTAACTCTCCAGATGGCAGGAAGGGGTGTGGGTTCTTTTTTTTTCTTCCAGTTCTTGGTGGAAGAAGAGCCAAACACAGTTGTTTTGTACAAGGAGAGGCTAACCCAGCCATGTCCCTGAGGACAGAGCTGTCCCCAGCTTGCCTCGGAGGCCAGGGGAGGTAGGCGGGCAGCTGCCAGCTCTGGGAAGCTGCCTGCTGTCGAGAGAGACGTGTCATTGCCATTGTGCTCAACCCTTGGTGTCACAGCCACCAGGAACAAGGATTTCTCTCCCTCTCTCTGTATTGGGCTGCTGCCTTTGCTGTACGGCCGTAGCACTGAAGTGGGACTGAAGAGCAGATGCTCCTGAGACACAGCTCCTTCCCCCTGGTCTTGGCACTTGTGGTCTTCAGCTATTAAGTCTGGAAGAGATTTCTCTCCCTTAGTCCCCCAAGCATCATTCCATCATTCCCCCAAGTGATCCTTCCACTGGGAGCAGAGTCCTGAGGCCAACAGTGTAGTTCTCCTTGGAAAACACTGACCTGCTCTGAAACACTTTGAGGTGGTGAGATACTTCTGCTGTACTTGGCTGTCCCTCTGCTCTGCCGTTCTGGTGTCCCTCCTGGGGGCCATTCCTGTGACTGGGCAGCTCCTATCTGGAGCACTGGTCTCCTGCCCTCAAGTGCCATGGCAGGTGTTGGTCAGTGGGTTCTTGCACTGCCCCAGTTGCTGCAGGGCCCTCCACGTGTGACATGATGGGTTGTCACTTCTGTCCTTTTCCTCTCCCTACTGTGGTGGGTGATCAGTGAACCCAAACATCTCTGATGCAGACGGAGACACAGCACTGAGTTCACAAGGACCTGAGGTCATCTTCTCCTCCATGTGAAGACTCCTACCAGTCCTTGTGCTGGTGGATGTTCAAATTCATGAAGCAGTGCAACCATCTGGAAGAGACAAGATGTGACGACATTGCCTATCTTCAAAACAACTGTTCTCCATGCAAGGCAATTTTGCCTCTTTTTTTTTTTTTTTTTTTTTTTTTTTTTTTTGTCTTCAAATTCCTGTTGGCAGCAAGAGTCTCATACTCCAGCAAATCCCAGCTGTGAAACTGAACTATTATAACATTTATTACAGTATGGCCTTAGCCACCAGGTTTTCTGCTGGAGGTCCTGGCCAGAAGGGAGTAGCATTCTTCAACATGAGACTGCATAGACAGCCAAGCAAACCAGCTCCCACCAGTATGCTGCACTCCCAGGAGCTGGGATGGAGCTCCTCAGCTGTGCTGACAGACCCTAAGGTGGCAGCAAACTCTCCCTCGATGGATGGAGACAACCACAGCAGCCTTCCTGATCTGGAGCCTGCCTGGGCTTGCACATCTGGTTTCTCTCTAGAGCTCTGCTGTCCAGCTCCTCCTGAAGAAAATGAAGCGTCGAGCCACAGTGAGCTGGAGTCTGTGCTGGGAGCAAATGTGTCCACAGACATTTATCTTCCCTTGAAGTGTATTGGCGTTTTTCTAAATCTTTTCACCACTGCGTTACCAGGACATCCTCTGCTTCAGCAGCTGACAGCCTCACTCTCTGCACTCATGTGGGTTCTGGAGATACTTTAGGGTTTTATAGGGCTTTTTAACTGCTGGAATGGAGGTTTCCCCCCCCCACAGTAGTATCCTTTCACTTTTTGCTGCCGGCATGCACATGGCTGCTGTGGCTTGTTGTTAAATCAGTGCAGAAGAGACCCTGCTCGCTCCCGTTGGGAGTGTGGTGGGATATCAGGAGCAGCAGCCTCAACGCTACAGGAGGTTTTGTGGCTGTAGGGACAAACTGTCTGCAGGGGATTTAAGGGACAAGCCAGGCAGTAAATGGAGGCAGGGCCTGTGGCTTGAGCAGTGCCTTAGCCACAAGCCAGTGAAGGCTGAGGCTGTTCTGCGGATGCGTCATTTCGTGCTCGCCCTCTTTGTGTGTCATCCCAGGAGTGGCTGTGGTTTGTCACCTCTGCAGGCGGGACCCTGCACGTGACCAGTGTCACTGACGTGTCCTTTCTGTGTGGCAGGGAGGCTGAGAGCTATCCTCGGTCACCTGCTGACATCTCCCAGCCCTCTTCCCAGTGATTCATCCCTCTGTGATCCCACAAGCAGGAAACCCTAAGATGCCTTAAAACCTGGCTCCTGAAGACAAACCACCCATTGAGCTCTCTTGGGTGAAGGCTGAGCGGGAAGGTTTGGCTGTTGGAGAGATGCAGCTGGACTTGAGGAGAGCAGGAGCATCTTCCAGACGCAGTGTGCAGTGTGTTGGTGTGTTGTCACTGAACAGCACAGTGTTAACTGGAGCATCTCAGTGGTTGCTGCCAGTCCTGAGTGATGCTGATGGGTATTTAGAGCCCAGAGCAGGGCAGCCCTGTGGTTTAACAGCTAAAGAAGATGACAAAATACTGGCCTGAAGCAACCCAGGAGGAAAGAAAATAAGGGAGAAACCAGACAAAAGGACAAAAATCCTGAAAACAATGACTGTGTGTCACCAAGAACAGGGCTTTTTTGCTCCCTTGGCTGCTGTCTAGCTGATTTTATCCTTTGCTACAAATCCTGCTCCTGTTGCGAGGTATTTGCTCTGCCTGCTGCAGCCACCCTGAGTTAACCTCTGTGTTTTCTTATGGCTCCTGCTGAAATTGGAGAAAAGAGTCTGCTTTTCTCCATCAAGCTTTGAATCCAGCCTCTGCTCCCTGCCTTAATCCACTGTCAAATTCCTCTCCGGGCTGCAGTGCAGAGGTGGGACACTTTTCAATACCTTGCAGCAGAGCTCCCCATGCTCTTTGTTCCCAGCCTGCATCTCCTTTGGTCTTTGCCACGTGTGTTCCCCAAGTGATACATCCCATCCTGGTCCTGGTTTGCACTGTCCCCCATGCCATGCAGGGGTACAAGCAGAGCCACACATCTGCTGCAGAAGGTTGTGCTCCCTGCAGCTGCCACAGGCTCATGGCAGCTCCTGGGGCACAGCAGTGATAGCAAGGGAAGGGAAAACCATGTAGTGTCCAGCAGTGGCTGGGGACTGAAGAGTCACTGAGGCCAAGCTGGGGCTGGGGTAATGCCATTATCTCCAGTGGAGCTCACTCTCCTGATCAGTAGGGGAACTGGATCCACTGGACCTCAGAGATGCAGATGGCCACCACTAAATTGCCACCCAAAAAAGTGTTTCCCCACTATAGTGCTGGAAGGCAGCCCCTTTTAGAGGAGATCTTCTGTGCCCAGTAGCCCTGGGATTTCTCCTCTGATAACTCCAGTAATCATCTGTGTAGTTATTACTTTGGGAGGTGGTTCAAAGAGCCAGCAATAAGGTAAGAGCTTTGCTGCAGCCCAGCAATGTGATATTTTTCAGGCATGATACTGGGGGGGAGGGGGGGTGTTTGTGCCCTGGGGATGTGCAGGAGGCTTTGAGGGTGCAGAATGTCTGTGGATAGTGCAGGAGGACTGTCCAAAACAGAGCAGAGCCAGGCCTGGGGCAGCCTTAACCAGACTGCCATTTGGAAGAGATTCCCGGGGTGAACTCACCCAGCACCACACCTAGGTTTTGTTTGGAGGAAGCCAATTCATTCGCTCCAAGGAGTGAACTCATGTTTTTGTAATGTGAGCGATGGGGGAGCCAGGAGCTGGGAGGGAACCGGGAGCTGGGTTGTTTGACAGCGTGGACCCACCCAAGAGGCAAAGGCACCTCGGTCAGGACTGGTGCTCCTGCCTGAGCAGTGCTGCTTTTGTTCTTGCTGGCCTCTTTCAGCTGGGTTTGGGCCTGGGCTGGGCACTTTGCTCCCTGTGGTGAGGCAGGGGTGAGGCTTTCTTTCAAACTGCTGGGATTGCTTTGCTAGCACAGGGCTTTACCTTGCCCACCACTGCAGTCTGCTGGCAGAGAAACAAAAGCCTGGTATGGAATAGCTGCCCAGCACTGGCTGGGATAGAGCTCCATGGAACATCTGACACTGTGACACCACAAATGGTCAGGGATGGTGATTCTTCCCCTCTGCTCTGCTCTGGTGAGACCCCACCTGCAGTGCTGCATCCAGCTCTGGCATCCTCAGCACAGGAAAGCTGTTGGAACAAGCACAGAGGAGGCCACCAAGTTGACCAAGGGGATGGCTGAGAAGGTTGGGATTGTAGAGCCTGGAGAAGGTTCTATGAGATTTTTTCCGCCGCCTCAGCCCTTCCCCTTAAAGGGGGACTATAAGAAAAATTAGGACAAATTGTTGAGTACACTGTTGTCATAGGACAGGGCATAATCATTTTAAACTAAGAGAGAGTAGATTTGACTGGATACAAGGAAGAAAGTTTTTACAATGAGGCTTGTAAAACACTGGCACAGGTTACCCAGAGAGGTGGTAGATATCTCATCCCTAGAAACAGTCAAGGTCAGACTAGACAGGTCTCTGAGCAACCTGATCTAGCTAAAGATGTCCCTGCACACTGCAGGGGGTTGGACTAAATGACCTTTAAAGGTCCTTTTCAACTCAAACTATTCTTGATTCTATGGGGTCCTTCTCCAGAAGCAGTCCTCTGACAACCATGCTATGTATCCACTCAGCAGGATCTGGCCTTGCTGGGTTCAAACCCACATGGTGCTGCCCAAAGGTCCAGGTCAGTGTAGTGAGCACCAGTGGCACAGAGGAGCCATCTGTGGAAGCTGGTTGCTGCTGTGCTGGGGGCAGCAGCAGGGAAGTTTTGGAATCAAGTCTGAAGGCGTCTGGCAGGACTGTGAAAGGATGTTCCAGGAATACTTGCAGGCTTTTCCATCATACAGCTGTTCAAGTCATCATTGTCCCACCTAGAATATTAGAAGGACTGAGGGCCTGCAGCTGTTGAGAACAAGGTAGGGAAGCCAAGTCACCTTGCTGGTGAACCTGAACACACCAACCAGGTCATCAAATGAGTCCTGCAAGAAGCAAAAAGACCCATATGTGTTCATTTTACCCCCAGAACTGGGTGGACAGAAAAATATTGGCTCCGTATCCTTCCCAAAAACACTCCACAATGTAACACGTCTTGAAAACAGGCAATGATCTGCTGGGCAAGGCCTTCAGTTTGTTAAGGATCTTACTTAGAGAATCACAGAATGGTTTGGGTTGGAAGGGATCTTAAAGATCATCTGGCTCCATCCCTGCTGCCATGGGCAGGGACACTAGCCCAGGTTACTCAAAGTCACATCCGACTTGGCCTCGGGATGAGGCATCCTTCCAGGGATGGGGCATCCACACATCCACAGTAGCTCTACAGATGGCAGCTCTGGAGATAATTTGAGATAATGAAAGAGGGGCTTCCCCTGTGCTCAGGGCTGACAAGCAAGGGTCACTGTCAGTTCCTCTGCCCCTCCCTGCCACTGTTTCCCCAAGGTGCCTTAACCCCAGGAAATGTCTGACTCACCCTGGGTTAGAAAGGGATGTACAAAAGCCAGGACTGTTAAGTGCTGGATATTTATATGAACCTCTGGAAATACTTTTGGCAGGAGGTGCAGCACAAACAATGAGACAGCGCCGTTGGGCTGCGTGTTGGGATGCAGGGGAGAGGCAGCCAAATGTTTTCCTGGGGGAGAGGGGCAAGGAGGGGGGGCCTGATGTGTTTTGACTCCCAGCATAAAAATAAACCAGATGAATTAGCAGACAGGTAGATTCTGTCATGATATGGCATGTTGAGGAACTAGCTGTCAGGGGGGCTTGGCTTATGCTGCATCATAAACACTGCCTTAGAGCTGCCCCATCTTCCCTGCTGTGCCCAGGGGGCCCAGTTCTGTCCTGTGGGACCTTCATGTGGAAGGGATCTGTGGGCGTCTGTGCTGCTAAATCACATTTTGGGCACAATAACAGAGACATCTGGACCCTCAGCACTCAACACCCTTCTTTATTCCAGCATTTTCATGCAGTGTAAAAGCAGATTTGGTTTTACAGATGGTATGTGCAGGTCCAGAGGTTGTTTATGGAAATGGTGTCTTACTGATAAGGACAGAGCTACCCAGCCAGGAGCTCAATGATGTGAACTGGCTTAGTGCTCCTAAAGTCCATGGGATGCTCCTGGTTGTGCCCTGCAGACCCATGACAGTGAACATACCCTGCACCCTCGTATGGCAGGGTGGGAGTTGTACCCTCTCACCCGTCTGTGGTTGTTCCAACCTCATCCTGCAGCCTCCTCTCCTGTACCATCTCAGAATCAGCTCCCAGCCCGTGTCTTTGGTGGATGGCAGTGACGCTCTGGGGAGCTGCAGCGGATCCCTGCCTTCCTCAAGAGGGCTGGCTGGGGGTCAAGTGCACAGCAGACTTCCCATGGACTTCAAAGGGAGCATCCCTTTGGTTTTCCAAGGGCGCTGCCTCCGAATCTTGGACATCAAGGATAGAAAAGACCTGTTAGGTCACATCCTGTTCTATCTTCCTGCCAAAGAAGGGCTCTTCTGCTCAGGAATATGTCCCAGGAGCGTTCATCTTGCCTTGCTTCAACTCCTGCCAGCCTGGGGATCACTGATAAGACCCAAGAGACTCTGCAGAGCCCTTTGCAGACACAACTGACAAGCATCCTCTGTCTGAAGCTCTGGTTCCTGCTGGTCCCAGCTCACTCTGTGAGCTGAGGATGGTGCCAGTGTCCTTGCCTTTATAGCAGACAGCTGCATTCCTTAGGATTGGTGTGAAATTTCAGTTGCAGTTCCTTCCTAATTCCTTTTAATCATTGCAAATACTGCAGGCAGGATGGTGATCTGTGCTGCTGCTCGGCAGGGACCGGTGAGGTCAGATAAGGGAAATATTTTCATTAACTGCACAGGAACTCGAGCCTGGTTCCCCCTGACTTTGGATGGACCTGCTCAGCTCACAGCTCCCCCATTAAAGAAATCTGTTCAGTTCAGCCATGAGGAGCAAGAAGGTGACAGAATGAAAGGGTTTGGTCCTTGCCAGGAGCATGACAGATACCTGCTCACATTTCTGCCTGCCAAAGATCTGTATGGAGACTTGGTGGGAGCTGGGAGGGTTACATCTGTGGGGCCACATCAGCCTCAGGCATTTTTCCCATCTCTAAAACACTGTCTCTGTTTTCAGTTGGATTTTGGAGATTTCTTGGCATCCAAGTGTGTCATTGACACCCTTTACTGCAGTTTGTACAAATCTGTCTCTTCTTTCCTGTTGACTTTATGTTAAAGAAGAGATAACACCAAAGTTACACACACACAGACACACACTTGGGGAAGTTTTGACTCTGAATCTGAGCTAAGTGGCTCATTCCTCTCTTAATTTCCCATGTTTAATTCAAAAGGAAACATTAAAATGGCAGGAGCTGAGCCAAGACAGGGAGGGTTCCTATGAAATAGTTTTTCTAACACTGTTACCATGGCAAAAAACCTCTTATCTCTTAATGTTGGTGCCCTGCACCCATCACAACAGTATCTGAACTGCTCAAGGTGAACCCCTTCCCATGGACATACAGGGCAGCTCCAGTTTGGACTGTGCTGCAGTAGTGTGGGAAAAGTGTTGTGTAATCCCAGTTGAGGGTTTTGTCAGCTGTGTTTAGCTCTGGGATCTTCCTTGCCATTTGTAGCAAACATGTCCTACAAAACAGTTTGGGGTTTGTTTTGTTTCTTTTTGTTTCTTTTTTTTTTTTTTTAAGGGAAAAAACACAAACACAAAAGAAAGAGCAAAACAGATGAGGAAAAGAGACATTACCCTGCCTTCTTGTGTTGTAACTGGACAGCGTCTGTGCATCAGCCTCAAGGATTTCATGGTCTATTTTCCTTCCACTCCATTTAACTTCCTTCTTGCTCTAATTCTGAAATTACTCCCACATTTCACTGAATCCTTCCATTTTAGTTTCCATCTTGCTTTGTTCTTCCCTGATGCCATTTGATCTGGGGTCTCTGCTGTTTTTGTTGCATTGGCGTCGAAAGAGACTTGGGTGTTTCTGCTGCCTGAAGCTCTTGCTTTCAAATTAGCTCAGCTCATTGCATCTGGGGACCAGGTACTGAGGACAAGGACATTGCTGGGTGCATAATGCTGGCAAAAAAAAGTTAAGGCAGGGATTCAGAGAGAGGTTTTGTCAGGAAAAAAGGGGCTTTTACATAGATTCTCTGTGATGTCCCTGCTCATTGCAGGGGGGAGTCTGGACTAGGTGACCTGTGAAGGTCCCTTCCAACCCAAACTATTCTGTGATTCCTTGTATTTTTAGGATTACCAGTAGTAGATGGTGTGTAGAAAAAAAAAAAGGCCATTTTAAGCTTGTTGGCTGGTTTCTGAAGAGGCTGGGTACTGATGGGCAGCTCAGCTGTATCACACCTCCAATCCTGTGTTCACTTTTGGGTCCCTCTCTACAAGGAGGACATTGAAAGGCTGGAGCATGTCCAGAGAAGGGCAAGGGAGATGGGGAAGGGTCTGGAGCACGAGTCTGATGAGGAGCAGCTGAGGGATCTGAGGGGCTGAGCCTGAGAAAAGGAGGTTCAAGGGGGACCTTGTTGCTCTCCAGAACTCCCTGACAGGAGGGTGCAGCCAAGTGGGATTTGGTCTCTTCTCCCAGGTAACAAGTGATTGGACAAGAGGAAATGGCCTTAATTTGTGCCAGGGGAGGTTTAGGTTGGGTATTAGAAAAATATCCTCACTGAAAGGGTGGAAAAACATCAGAACAGACTGCCCAGGAAAGTGCTGGAGTCACCATCCCTGGAAGTTTTCAGAAAATGTAGATGTGGTGCTTAGGGACATGGTTTAGTGGTGGCCTTGGCAATGCTGGGTTAATGGTTGGAGTCCATGTCCTTCGGGGTGTTTCCCAGCCTGAAGGATGCTATCTATTGGACAAGACATGGCCCATAGGGTCAGCAGCACTAGAATCCTTGTGCTCATGGATAGGGGTGATCCAGGCAATGAGTTTGGATTTCCATAGGCACTATGGCAGAGAAGTAAAGAAGAAACTGAGCAGCTTGGATGGGAGCATGGGTTAGTGATCGGTGTACAGGGAGGGAATGGTGGGTAGGGAAAAAGGGCCACTTTCTTTAGGGAGGGATGTCATGCATGGACAAACCAGGATCTGACTCTAACTCTGCTTTGAACAGGGAATTTCAGGTCCTGCCACCTGAAACTGTGACTGTATGAGCTGTGCTGAAGCTTATGACTCTGAGTGATTAGGTAATAATATAGCAGGTGAAATAAATACCACACAGATGAAGTGAAGTGATGCATATGGGAAAAACCATGCCAGAGTGCACATATGAGGTGATAGACACTGGGCTGATAATTATCTCAAAGAATGGAGACCTCAGGGTTTTTATAGATGGTTCAATTGAAATCTCAGGTCACTGTCTGGGAGCAGTCACAAATCAAATCAGGAGTTAGGAAGAAAGGAATATTGAACACAACAGAGGACATAAATATCTGTTCGATATATGCACCACAACATGAATACTGTGTGTTGTTCTGGTCATCTCAGCTCCAAAGGGACTAGGAAAGGTTCAGGAAGGAGCAGCAAGGGTCATCAAATATATGGGATGGTTTCCATAGAACTGTCTGCTAAGGAGGATTAATCTTTTTCTTTTGGAAAAGAGGCTGAAGAGATGATGGTGAACTAATAACATATGTCACATAGGAGGTGAATAAATATCTGTTGTCCTCTCTTCTAATACAGGAACTGTAGTACCTCAGGGGAAGACAGTGGGAGCCAAGTTCAAAACAAGCAAAAAGAGAGAAAATTTACATAGACTAGAGAGAACACTTTGCAAAAGGATATTGTGGCAGCTCAAAATCAACAGGTTCAGCTTACCAGACCAAATTAATGGACAGAAAAGATCTCTCATGGGCTGCTAAATATGGGGATGGCACATCTAGCTGAGGTTGTGGGAGTGACGGTAGTTGGAGCCTGGCAGATCACTTGGGGAAATCCTATATATGCTTGAGCTGTTCTGCTCCTCCCTCGCATCTGTGTGTGGCTGCTGTAGGGTTTGTGGAGGGGCTGAACCCATTTTACCTTCTGTAAAGTCAGGGACAGCATTCTGGGGTTGATCTCATCTTTGTGTCCCTTGGGGGAGAGAAAAGCTGAGGCATGAGCATGGCAAGAGGTGTTAAAAAATGTCCAGCCCTGAGCTGAGTGTGACACCCTAGAGGGGTGGGGAGGATGGAGACTGGTACAGAGGCAGGTGGTAGAGGAACATTGAGACTTTCCAATGATTGATGTGCTATGAAAACTTAGACTGACAGGTGGCCAGACAACCTGAGGGGCTCGGATGGATTTCAGATGAACGCACAGTTTCAGTTTCCCAAAGGCAATAGACTCTTATGCATTAAAGGCTGAGTGACCTTCAGCAATTTTGCAAACTAGAAAATGGGGGGCACAAGCCTATCGATCTCAGAAGACCTCTCTTTAAGCTGGACATATTAAAGTTGTGTGCCTGAAATTGAGTGTAGATGTAGTGCTTTTCTGGATCATGATTGAAAAGCAACCTACCTTTCTATGGCAGGAGCTGTATACTGCTCAGTTATTGAGACACATTCTGTTTAGTTTTAGTTGTTTGAATGTTTCATATTACAATAGAAATCTTTTAAGATTTCTAAGAATGATAAGAAGAAATAAATTGCTTAAGATACATTGAACTCCCTGATACAGGCTCTGTTTTGGGGTGAGATACCATGATGGAGTGTTTAACCAGGTAGAAATTACTGCCTCCTCAAGGTCTTGCTCCTCAACAACATCGTGTTTTTGCATGGGCTGAAAGTCACAACTGATTTTGTTTGAGCACAAAACGCCAGGCTGTGATATAGTTGCTCAGACCTCCTTATTGCCTTATTCTGCAAGACCTGTGGTGATATGGGAGCTACTTGTGGGGAGTAAGTTACTCAGGACAAGTTACTGTGAGGTGTGGGGGCTGAAAGTTTCTGAGAAACAGGGCCTCCAAGAAGCAGGCAGATGTCCTGGGCCATCCTGCCATCACATTTTAAGCAGAACTGCCCTGCTGAAATCAAGAGGCTCCGTGCTGCTTTCATCCCCATGGAGATCAGCAGGGGAGTTCTTCTTAAAAACCTGTTGGGACCATATGGCATTTTATCACTAGAGTTTCTATTTATGTTAAAACTGCTAAGAAAATAACTCACAGTTGTTTTGTCATGCTTCAAGCAAGATATTTTGTTTATCTGGCCTGATTTTAATTATTTCTTTTTCCCTGTTACCCTTTCTAGGTTCCCTGCTATTCTTATGGTCAAAAGTTGTCCAAACTGGCCATCTTGAGAATAGCCTGTAACTATATCCTTTCCCTGGCCAGACTAGCAGACCTGGATTACAGTGCTGACCACAGTAACATGAGCTTCTCTGAATGTGTGGAGCAGTGCACTAGGACCTTACAAGCAGAAGGAAGATCTAAAAAAAGGAAGGTATGTTACAGCCTCTCCCCCACCTCACCCCCTAAATAATGGTAAAAGTTACAAAAGGGAGAAAAAAAAAGGAAAAAAAGATCCAAAGTAGTTTCCTTCCTTTCTGAACCTTGTGAAATTTTCCTGACTTTTATATCCCTCGCCTTTCTCCCTCTCTCTTTTTCTCCTCCATCCATCTGATCTTGTAATAACCACATTCCTCCCTAATCAAAAGCTTTTCTCTCCTCCCCATCCTCCGCGCCAGGCTCTTCCCCTTGTTAGTCGCCCATCGCCCATCGTGTGTTTCAACACGAGCGTGATCCTATTAAGAGTCATCTTGGGACTGTTACTTGTTAAACCAAACCAACCTTGAGTTGCCTTTTGGAGCCTGTAAAATGCTGTCGCCCGCCTGTGTTTTCTGTTTTGTTTAATCTAACACTTATCTCTGAGAAAAATCACCCGACAACAAAAAAAAGGTAGCTAATGGAGACATTGTATGTATAAACACATTAGTAAGATGTATGACCTGAAGGACATGTGGGTATCTTGAGGAAACAACGCTAAATCTAATTATGCCTTGCATTCCTTTAGGTTACTTAACACTGAACCAATTAGGTGAAATCATCGTCAAGCAGAGGGAGGAGGAAGCAGAGCGTTCTGCCAGTTTTCCTCTCAGAGAGTGACATGGGTGAATTAAAGGAGTGATTGATGTCTTTGTTCAGGCTTTTGTGACAAAAAGAGTTTTGTAAACTTGAATTGAACTTCCCCCTGCTCTCTGAGCTTGCTTGTCAGGCGGGATAATAAATCAGCAGGATTTTAATGGATGAATGGGCAGCTAAGCTGGGGAGCAGGCTCCTTCCCCGGTGTTGTTAAGATCTGCCTCTGATTTGGGCAGGTTTCCTCACTTTTCCTCCTCTTTAGCCCAACAAATCATCCTGCAGCAATTCAGTTTATAAATAAACACAATAGCACACTCCCTGTTGCTTCCTCTGGCTGTCATGGGCTGTATTTATGCCTGCAGAGCAGCAGTGCCAGGCAGAGACGTGGCACCGCTCGCTCACAGCTGACAGCCTGGGACTGGGAGGTGTGTGGGGGAGCCCCTGGGCACAGCCCAAAATTGGGGGTTCACTGTGGGGTCTGTAGTGCCACAGGCAGTGGTGTCCCAGGGGACACTGAAGTGATGCTACCAACCTCAGGGCTAGGTGAGAGTTGGTTCCTGGGTCTCCTCTTCAAGTTGAGATGGGGGAGAAGAAAACCATCATTCTGGGGGCTGGTTGGGTCTTGGGGCCCTTCTCCAGGTCAAGAAAGGGAGGAGCATCCTTTGCGAGGCTTTCACAGATTGCTAGTTAGGTCTTGGGTCCCTTCCCAAAGTGAAAATGGAGGGAAGGAAGAGAATGAGCATCCTTCATGGGGCTTCACCACATTTCTGGGCTGCTGTTCAGCCTTTGGGTGCCCAATGGGCTGAGAGCCATTGTCTTGGCTTATGTAAACCAATGCAGGCTTAAAGAAAGGAAACAAGGAGCCAGATTTTAAATGGCTCCAAATCCCAGGGTGTTCACATCTGAGGCTTAGGGCTGGGCCCATCCTTAATTAAAAAAATAAATTAAGAATTAAAAGCCTTCCATTTACAGTGTTTGCTCTCTAAAGTTCTCTCCAGAGCAGATGCGTGGAGAAAAGCGCCAAGCCCACTGAGAGTGCGTGAACAATGGAGTTCTCACAGGGCACCTCCTGTCTCCCAACAGGCACCACCAACCCACAGAAACAGCATCACCCAAAGAAAATCTGCCTTTTCTCCACGTTCTTGAAGGACACACACCCTAACCCTACTCCAAAAGCCCTCTCTGAAAAGAAAGCCAGACTTTGTACCTGAGGCAGGGTCTTCATGGCTGCTATGCCTTGCTTTTCTTGCTGGAGATTGTAGAACATGCATTTCTGTTGCAAGTTTAGGGCAGCCCCAGGGCACGCAGATTCCCTTGTGGATGACAATTTTATTTCCAGCAGTATTTGCTCAGGTGATGGCAGGAGCATATCCAGCTCCTAATGAAGCCAAAACCAGCAGGTACCACTGAGTAACTCTGATAATTCCCAGTAGATAGGAGTGGGGGTGCAAAGCCTGGGTTGGGAGGACTCATCTTGTAGTCTCCCTTTCTCCTTGAGCCAAGCAAATCATGAGCACAAGGGAGGAAGAGGCTGTTGTCAGAGGGAAATTGCAGATCCGGGATGGCTGTGCAGCGACGATCCAAGCTCTGGATGTCAGGTGGTGTGAAGGGATGTCTCTCCTGGGGGGTCTCACACGGGCAGCTGGATGAGGATACAATGGCTTGGCCCAAAATCGCCGCGCCCTCGTTAATGTTGAAATCAGCACGTTTTTGTAAGTGCTGTGTGTTTTTAATCAGGTCTCTGAAACCACTGCTCACTGAGCAGATCCTCTGAATTATCGACTTTGGGGTGGTTGTTATTTTATTATTGTTTTTTGAGTTTCCTTTCATATTCTCTCTTTAAAAAATCGCAGCAATCCTGAGCATAGACCTCCGCTCCTTGAACTCCACATTAGGACCACAGCACCCTTATCTCCTGTCATCTCCATTTTATTGTGTGTCTGCCTCTCTCACTCCCTCAGCTCTCTGGTTGCGATGTGCTGTGGCACCGTGAGCTTTTCACACAAAAAAGTAGCTGGTTGGGGTTTGTTTTGGCAGGCAGGAGCTCCAGATGTTGCATTTGCTGGATTGTGCATTGCCATTTGCTTTGTTTTTGGGAGTGAATTATCCCGTGTCCCTAATGTTAGGTTGTTGTTCAGATTTTGCAATAGGAAATTTGCTGAGTGGTTTTACCTCCCCTTTCTGCTCCCATTTAGATAATTAGAAAAGTTGGCTTTTAGCCTTTCGAAGTTGATTAGGAAAAAAAATCCCCTTCTCTGTCCTAACTACAGTTATAAGGTGATTTTAGCAACTGAGATTGGACCGAGGGTGTTTGGTGATGGGAGATCTCATTTATAAGCAACAAAGGAGGTTTCAGATGCCTTTTCTTGAAAAAGAAGAAAAAAAGCTAACTGCGGGGGGGTGGTGTGGTGAATTCTGATGATAGTTTTCATTCTTTAAAGCTGCCTCTTGCTTGGTTATACAAGTGATCTGAACTAAGCCTTGTCCTTAACCATGCACCCAAGAGTTGCACCACATTGGAGATCTGAGTTGCGACACCCTCAGAGATCCCCAAGTCCTGCTGGGGCCACACTGATGTCCTGGAAAAAGGGGGGAACTGCTTTCAGCTCCATCCGGGACCATTCTCTGGCAGCACAGAGGATGCAACAGTGAAAGAAAGGGAAGTCCAAGTTTTCCTTACCCCCAAGGTACCCTGTTTCTACATGGCACATGATCCTCAGTGGCCAGGGGGTCGTCTGAAAGCCTCACATGGATTCTGTAGTGTTTGGGAGCGAATTATCCTGTGTCCCTAATGTTAGGTTGTTGTTCAGATTTTGCAATAGGAAATTTGCTGAGTGGTTTTACCTCCCCTTTCTGCTCCCATTTAGATAATTAGAAAAGTTGGCTTTAGCCTTTCGAAGTTGATTTTGTGTTTGGGGTGTTTGGGGTTCAGCTTGCTGGTCCCACAGTCTCTTTTTCCAGCTTTTCCCCTTACAGGGCTGAGTTCTGGTGCCCTGCAGGAAAGCAGCTCAGGGTCAGGATAGGGATCTGGGGTCCATGGCTGGGGGCTCTCCCTGGAGCCTTACATTTGTAGGGGTGCAGAGCTGTGCATCACAGCCCCCAGATCTTCCAGCCCCAAAGCTGTGGGGCAGACCTTCTTTCCCCAGCAGTCAGCACAACAGCAGCCCTTCAGTCTTACACAGAGCAGGAACCAGCTGCGGACAAACACCCCGCACAGCGCACCCAGCGCCCAAAACCCCAACCGCCCATGGCAAGGTTCATTTTCTTTCCCATCCCCTCCCCTCTTTGCTTCTGATTAGCCCCCCGTGCTAGGCAGCAACATCGCCACGGCCATGGGAGCTCAGCCGCAGCAGGGAGGGATGGGTGAAGGGGTTTTTTTTCTTTCTCTCTGCTTCATCCTCCCCCCCGTCCCGGCTCTTCTGGCAGTCGCAGACTCCAGATGTTCGGAGCGCGAGCTGGGAAGTCCTGCTGGCGCCACTTGGGGCAGAGGGCAGGGGAAAGGCACGCGAGCTGGAACCCAGAGTACTCAGTCACTGCAGGACTTGGCGCATTCCCCAGCTCGCTGCTGGCACATTCCCCAGCTCTCTCCTGGCCATCTGTTCCAAAAAAACACTTTCAGAACCTCATCATCACTCAGGATACAACACTGCGAGCAGCTGTTAGCAAGGCAGAAGGAAAAAAAAAAAAAAAAAAAAGAAACACACACATTAAAAAAAAATAAAAACCAAAACCATGCGAAAGGTCTCTTTGTGAGAGAGGAAACTGGGTTATGAATAACAGGCGAGCAGTTGGAGCTCAATAAAAGTTTTCGGCTGGAATTTAGTTTCTTGTTTTTGTGCCTGTGTGTGTGTGGATGAGCACAGACTCAAGGAATTAAAAATTAAAAATATGCTTTATATATATCTTTTCCCAGATAATTAAATGATACAGAAACATATATGGAATGAAAAGCTTCTCTGTTTGTTGCAGCCTGCTGCACTAAAAGGGCTGACATTATGCATGTAATTATTGCAAAATATAAAATAGTTATTGTGGTGTTGTGCCCCCTTGATGCCCCCTCATTGGTGCTTTGCTAAAAGCAGAGCTGCTGCTGTAGGTAGCACTTACTGCCACTGAAAATATTGAAAGGAGGGTGTTCTGCAAGCGTATTTGCTTGCAGGAGTGAACAAGTTAAGGGTTTACATTATAAAAGAGAAATGGTAGTGGCAGGCTTGATTTGTACAGCACTGAAACCATTTGCTTGGAGCATATTTTTTTGATAACACTGTATCATGGCTCGTGATTTATTTAGACAAAGCCCTGAGATAAAACCACAGCTCCCACCCCCTGGTTTGTGTGGATGATCCTGGCTGCAGGGTCCTGCTGTTATTGATCATCTGATATTGATCATCAGAACCATTTGCAGCCAGCACAGTAAAACCTTGATGATCTGCATGGCATTTCTTCCTCGTGGCTTCCCATCCTGTGTGGGGAGGAGGGGGTCTCATAATGAGATTCTACCTCCCTTTCCCTGCAGTTTGACTTAACAGAGGTTCCTCTTTAAAAATAGCTTCATTTCCCTGCTAGGACTTGCCGGCGAGAGCGGGCAGCCAGCCAGTCTGCTTCCCCACGGCCGCCAGCTCCGCAGGCTCTGGGGAGGAGCTGGACCGCGGCATAGCCGGGACCCGCTGCGGGCCGCCTGTCCATCTGTCCATCTGCCCTGGGACAGCATCCCTGGGGGGCGGAGGGGACCTGGCTCTGCCTGGTCGTGAGTTATCCCTGCTGCATGCTGCCTCAAGGGTTACGCACCCAGGGACCTGCTTAAAAACACGGCAGCGAGAGGGCAGTGAGATTCATTTGCTTGTCACTTGGGTCTTTTATGTCCCTGCAGCCCAAACCAGGGATTGCAGGTGAGGCACGGCTGAGGCTCATGAGAAGTTCGTGAGCAAGGTCATCCAACTGTGGACAGGGAGGCGGCAGCAGCTACCCCAAAGGCATCCCCAAGGGCACTGCACGCCCTGTGTTGGCCCATTGGGGCATTGAGCATCAGTACCTCAAAGAGCAGGGCCCAAAGCTTTTCCTAGCAAAGGGTGTGATGTGGGACTCCCCTGTTGCACTCCAAAAGCCCCTTTGCTTAAGGGGTGTTGGAGCAGTCACAGCACACTGAGACTGGGGCCAGGAATTGCTCACATGGTGGGAGCAGGATCCCAGCATAGGGTCTCTTCCCTTTGTAGCAAGGGTGTTACCAAGAATAGGGTAAGATCCACCCCACAGATATTGGGTAACTAACTGCAGTAAAAGGAAAATATGAGTAGAAGAGACAGGAGAAGCCCTGGAACAAAGGCTGACTCAATTCCAGAAGTGCTTTGATTTATAGAGATTGAAATGCTCCAGGATGCTGCAAACTCACCAAGGTCATTGGGCCAGTTGTCAAATTCAAGAGCCATGGGAGTTCTGATGTTATTAGTTTAAAGCAGACCCAGGCTCATAAATCTGTCTTCAGAGCTCCTGGCTGGAGTGAAAAAGGGTGGAGGGGGAAAGAAAGGAGCCTGTTCCCACCAAACATAACCCATGGGCAGTGTTGGACAGTGTCTGGGACCAGTTGAGTGGTACCAGTGAGGTCTGCTGAGCATCTCCATCACACTGCAGGGGGATCTCTCCATTGCCCCTTCCATTTCCTGTGTCCAGAAGGTACAGCACAAATGCCCTTACCTGCCATTGCCTGGGTTGTGCATATTCCCTCTTGGCCCCTATGGGTGAGCTTTCCCCAGATGCAGAGACTTCAGAGTGGAGATCTGACCCTGAGACTCCTCTTCCTGAAGCCATCCTGCTTCCCCCAAACCCACCTGAGCTTTTGATCTCTCTGCTGTCTTTTAATGGTAATGAGAGCAGTCATTGCTTCCCTTCTTTGACATTTTCTTTCCATAGTTAAATGTGGGATAAATTAAACAACCAACTTTTCTATCACAGGTATTTAATACATGTTACATATTGTTGGAGGCTCCCAACAGAAACATTGTCAATACACGAGGCTGTTTGTCATTCTCCCACCTAAACCTCATGTATTCAAAATCCCAAATAAGGCCTTGAATTAGGGCAATAGTTTCCACACCTTCTCTGAGCAGCACTAGGTAGGATTGTCCAGAGACAACTCCAGGAATCTGAAGTCCAGCAGACACCAGCATTTATTGCATGGAGGATGGCCTGGGTGTTTTCAGTGAATTACTCTTACCAAGAGAAACCTTGATGGTCCTGGGGCAGTCCTGGGCTTCCTTGGGTGTGCACTTGACAGGAGAGGGTGACAAGGTGGATTTTAGGTTCCCCTGTCCCTTAGTCTGTCATGGATGAAGAGCTGTAATCATTGATCTCACAGCAGCTGCCCTAATGATAGTCATAAATAAAATAAACACTAGTGTGTTACTAGTATTTTGTACCCTGATGTTATGATATCCAGTGATGGAAAAGGAGAGGCAGTACAGAAACAAAACAGATTGGGGAAAAGTTTTTCAGGCCAGGCTTTAAGGAGTTCAGCCTTGCTAAGACTGACAGAAAGATGGCTGACCTGTCCAGGGAATTGGTGACTGTGTCCAAAGGACCTTCAGAAGCCATACTGCATCCTGGAAGGTTCTTAAGTACACTGGCAAAAAGCAAGAAACGCTGGTAGCACTAGCTAAATATGGTCTCATTTCCAAGTTTCTAATTCCTGAGTTATTTAAAAAAGGATTTAGGAGCCCACGTGATGAAGGCAGTTTGGACAATAGAGATGTGATCTCATTAAATCCTCAGGCCCTGAGGATTTTCCTCTGTTTTGAACTATGCTAACGATTGTTTGTGGGATATTTCTGGGGCTTATTTTAATGCTGAAGGGGGTTTAGATGAGATTTTCCTGGTCTAAAGCTGCCATGGTTTGGAGCTGACCATTTTCCTTTGGACCTGGCCATGATATTCTGTAGCCCAGTGTAATTTCCCAAGTAATCTGCTGCAGCTGTGACTCGCAGGGGATGCACAGGCATGTGGGACAGGTTGCAGTCCCACAGACTGAGCAGCCATGCCTGCAGAAATCTCAATACAACAACTGAAATACAGAAGTAAAGCCCATCTCCTGCACAAACCCATCTAGCTGCAACTCCTTTACTTTCTGAGATCAGCTCCTGAAACTGAAAATAGCAGGTATTTGCCATCACTTCTAATTTTTATTTTTTTATTTGGCGGCAGGAGTTGGATCCAACACCAAATTACTGTGCTGTTTTTCCTCCCCAAGCCTTCCTCTTGCTGTCTGCCATTCCCTCTTCACTATGCAGGCTCTGGCCACCATTGTGACACCTACAGATGGTTCCACTGTGAGCCCTACTCTTAAAAATTGCAGATCCATGGCCAGCAGTCCCCAAGGATGCTCCCGTGTGCGTCAGCGACAGTCCACACAAGGAGCCACTGGGACACCATGTGTTCACTGTTCTCATGGTGCATCTTTCTCTTTCCAGGAGTAATAACCAGGAAGGGAGGATTCAGAAGAGCTTCCAGCCAGAGTTACATCTGGTCTTGGCAAAGGTTGCATGATCCAGATGAAGACTGAAAGCAGCTTTTTTGCAGAAACCCCTATTGGAGATGACGATTGGCCAAGGAACTTTCTTAATCTCTGGAACAGAAAGGAAAAAAGGAAAAGAAACGAAAAAACAAAAGGACAGGGATGCTTCTTATTGTTTTTAAGCCAGCCACCTTTTAGTATGTGCAATTTATTTAGCACTTTTCCCTTTGCTTAACTGGGAAATGTTACCCTCTCAGCTCATGTGTACAGTAATTTTTTGTTGTTATTGTTGTTGCTGTTGTGCCAAAGATTTGATGGAGCTTCTACACTGTGTCTTATTTTTGCCTTAATGTTAAATCTTTGAGCCAAAGAAAAGTCAGAGGTGCCATTCAGATCGTGGCAAGCAGGCCAGCCAGCTGTCAGTGACAAAGCTCAATTTCTGTACCCTTCTGTGAGTTACCTCTTATTTCCTCAGCCTGCACTTCCCTGCCTGCAGCCCTGGAGCCAGCATTTGGTGTGGGAAAGAGCTGGGGCAACACCAAACCATGCTTCAGCATTCAGGTTTGCTTCTTCCTTTGAGCTACTCTGTAGTTCTGCCTTTTGGGCAACTTCCTGATGTTCCTGCCTGTGCAACACATCCACAGGGTAGAAATACTGACACGAAGTGAGAGCTGAAACAGGAGCTATGAATTTATTTTTTTTTAATAAAGAAATAAAATTAAACAAGCAAAAACAAAGTGCCATGTAAAGCAAAGAGGGGGGAAAAATCATAAGAAGTTCAGCCAGGCAGAAAGAAGTGTAGCAAAATGATTCAGCCAGAGTTTCAGGTTTGTGAAGTCGTTTTTTCCATGGGGTTTTTCAAGTGGTCAGAAACCCATGTAATGCAAAAGCATTTGAATCCTATACTGTACCTTTCACTTCAAATTGAAGTAAAAAAAAGAGAAGAGATGGAAAAACATTTGCTTGGAGTAAGCAGCCTTTATAGGTAATGCAGTTCGTATGCAGGACATCTGCTAATGATGGAGGGACAGAGCTCTGCATTCAAGTAAAAAAAAAAATGAGTTTCCAAACCAAGAAGATTAACATGTTTTGTTAATCCCAAGGGAAATGTTATCTGCGAGGCCAGATTCACCTCCTGGCTGCTTCAGTGTGAATGAGATTCCCGTGTGTCTGACTTACTCCAGCGTGGATCTGGCCGGGCATCGCCAGGCACTGGGGCGGGCGAGGGGGTGGGGCAGGCAGGAATCCCTGGGCCGGGGAGGGAATAGTCTCTGTTTTACTGACATGAATATACAAAACTTGAACTCCTCAGTGCCTGCCTGTTTATTTCCTGAGCTGAGCATTTGGGTGGTGAGCCCCAGGCTGGGGAGCTGCTGTGCAAAAGCTGAGCTCACTGGAGCAGGGTGAGTCTGGGGTGCCAGGCTGCTCAGTCCCAAGTTCCCTGGCTCCCAGTGAGCTCAAGATGTCTTCTACCAGATTTCTGGGACACATGGGACAGCTGTGTCCAAACCCCCTCCCAGGAGCTCATTATATTGCTCCCCTCTCCACTCTCAGTGCTGGTCATTATTAGCAGCCCAATAAAATACATTTTTAGATTGTCATTTGTATTTCTTTATTAAAGCACTGGTTTTAACTATGTCTTTTATTATATACATTAGAGCCAGCTTTTTAGCTTATAATGGGGAGAGGGGCTGAGCTCACTGACCGCAGGAAACACTTCAGGGCTATTTGCACTCATGTCAAAGGACTGGGTTTAAAGTGCATTTGCTTTCAAGAACCAGCAACCAACTGGACCTCGTGTGTGTGGCTCAGCCAGAGAAAACAGTGAGAAGAAGGGAAATGGAAGGCTGTAGAAAAAAAAACCAAAACAGCCTCACAAGATGACCTAAAGGAAGAACAGAAGGTTTTGCATTGGCCATGCTGCAATTTTCCCATCTGGGTTTTGAGCAAGAGCAATGGAGTCAACCCCAAGTTGTCCTGTTAGACACACACTTAGTAAGTTTAGGAAACCTTGTGGGTATTTCTTCTCTTTGACCAGAGTGAAAAGTTCACTGAGCATTTTTAATTTGAGAAATACCATCATATTTTAATTATGAGTTCTGCAGTGGCTCTCAGTTTGAGAGAGTTAATAATTATCAGTAAAGCAAGGTCTGCGATACAATACTGCTGATAGGCTTTATTTACCTTTTTTTTTCCTTTCAATGCCTGTTATAGATAAGGAATTTGCTGCAAATACATAAGTCAGAAGCTGGACAGCATCATCAGGTTGCAGTTGGGGCTTGAGGTCACACAGTATTCTTTGTCCCCCTGATTAGGGACATATTAACCCTTGGGATAATGTTCACTTACAAATTCCACAATCCACTTTCCTTAAATATTCATTGCTATTCCCACCCTCCAGTACATGATGGCAGAGTGATAGTCCCTAAAAGCTAAAAAATAAACTGGTTTGCCTGATTTAAGTGAGTGAGACTCTGCAAGAGGCTGCACAGGTGCTTTTGAATCGCAGTGGGAGGTCAGGGGAGGCGAGAGGAGCAGCAATGCCACCCCTGCCACTGCCCCTGCATCTCAGCCCAGCTCCTGACAACAAGAAGAAGGATAAATGTTTACCAAAGGGTAGCAAACCCTGAATTTGAACACTGTCATGGAGGCTCTCCTGGCTGGGCACACAGCAGTGTCAGCCAAGGTGCAGAGCTGACCTTGCCTCACTCCTCCCCTCCCCGAGACATGGCTCTCTCTGAAGATAACAAGGGAATGATGTTTGTGATCATACTGGAAAAGCAAAACAGCCCTCATGCCATCACCTCCCCAGGGCCAGCAGAGCCAAAGCCTTTGCTCCCAGTTGGCGCCGACTCCCAGCCCCATGTACTGGATGGGAGGGCACAGGAGCCTTGGAAGCACAGCCCCCACAAAGGATGACAGCTCTGCTCAGCTGACCATGACCCACCATGGGACCAAGGGGACATGATGTTCACTGCATAAAGTGGAGTTATTTGGGTTTTTCACAGATGCTGAATGCCATATCAGACCAGGATGTCATATTTAACCAGAAATCACACGCCAAAACAGTAACATTACTGGGATGTAAAGCACTGCACAGGTGCCAGTTGTGGTGGGTAAGGGGCATCAGCTCTTCCCCTTAATTCTGATCTAGCAGTGAAGGAATTTAGTGACTGAGTTGATACCAAACCAAAGGATACCAAAGGACCATCTTATAAATGTGACAACACTGCCAGACTTGTTCAAAGTACTGCACAAGATTCACAGCAGCAGTCACTGTTTACCTGCTTGTTAAATAAATGTTCTTGCAGCTGCCAAATCCTTCTTGCAGAAGGAGCTCTGTCCTGCACAGACACCTCTAAATCCAAACTTTTTCACTCCAAGTTTTATATCACCCCTTATATAATGCTCAAAGTTGCCAGAGGTTGAAAAGCTGTCTATGAAGTCTCAAAAATGGAATAATTTTTGAGACTTCATAGTGGAAATAATTATGTGGAATAATCTGCCAAATAAAGGCAGATTCCTTTCTTTCGAGGGTTTACTGTTGCTCGTGGTTGGTGGGATCAGTAGAGATGCAGGGGAGCAGTATAACCTTTTCTTACCATTTTTATCCTTGAACACTGGTCTCAGAAGTGGCCTTCACTGTTGGAAGTAGCTATTAGGACCCAAGGGAACAGCATGAAGCTGTGTCAGGGGAGGTTTAGTTGCAATATTAAGAAAATGTTTTTTACCCAGAAGGTGTTGGGTACTGGAACAGGCTCCCAGGGCAGTGGTCACAGCACCAAGCCTGACAGCTCAAGGAGTGTTTGGATAATGCTCAGGCACATTATTGGTTTTGGGGCTTCTCCTGGGCAGAGCCAAGAGTTGGACTTTGATGCTCCTTGTGGTCCTCCCC
>JACBWW010000036.1:3938906-4010380 GCA_020086605.1 Lanius collurio | reverse complement strand
GATTCCTTCCCTCCCTCCACAACTCTGGGGTCTGGACAATCATCTCCCCCTTGTTGCAGTCCACCCCCTCCCATAACTAACCAGGAGATCCATCATCTAAGCAAGACAATGTGGATCCCTCTTCCTGGGTAGTTGTTGGGATGAATGAAATTATCATATATAAATTATAAAGAGAGAGTTTCCACCTTGGATGTGGTATTTCATGAACTCAACTGTATTTCAGTGGAAGTTTTCTTGCTCCTGCCCCTGCCCTGCTGCATGTCACAGTGGCACCAATTACACTGCAGCTGTAGGATGGGTATTGTCATTATTAGTAATTGTATTCACTCACTCCATATAAAAATATCAGCACAGTAACGTGAATGATTTGTGTAATGATATATTTGCTGTTATTAGGACCTAATATGTTATGCCTGTAATTACATACTATGGCTCATATAATAAGCTTGGAATTGCTGTGTAAATTTTGGGTAATTACAGAAAACTATGCTACAAACAAGTCCCCCTAGACCAAGTTCAGCATTCACTACCAGGAAATAACCATTATTAAAGGGTCTGCAATAGACAAACCAATCTATTAAAAGCCTTTTGAATATGGAGCAGCAATGGAAAGGAGCAAATAATCAGTGCAGGGGAGCAAAAGAAGTACCTATCCAAGTAGTGTTATCCCTGGGGATTATTTCTTCTAACTCTGGTTTCTGGAATACTCCAGCAAAAACCCAAGGAACTTCCAGTGGGTGCATGTAAACTGCAAGTAGCATAAACTTTTTCAGATGCAACTGTTTCAAAGGATTTAGAAGCCATGCTCCTCATTAAAAAGAAAGTTAAAATGCTCACATCTAGATTAAAAGTCTGCCAGAGGTCATTACAGCTTAATGCATCATCAGGCTTTTCTGAATCGGCTGGAAACGGTGACATTGATTAAATTTATCCTCTCCTTCTTGGACCCGAGAGCTTTTCCAGATTTCAATGCTTTTTTTTTTTTTTTTCTTTTTTTTGTGAAGCTGATCTTTCCTGTCCTCACTGCAGTATTTGCACATCTTCCATCTAAAATCAATAGCCATAGCATGGTCCCCCGTGGGCTTCTTGCAGTTGTGAGTGTTCCTCTGGAGGATGGGACGTGATGGGAAGAAATGAGATCAGCCATTTTTATGGCCGAGTGAATAGCTACGGGCTGTGAGGGCTCTCTCCTGGTCATGAACCTCAGAACAACTTCTGATTGTTCAAATTTCACTGCAGCCTTCCAGCTTCGTCATCTACACTGCCAACTTCTATTAAGGTTCCATTAAAAGGCAATGAAACACAGGGCCTTTTACAATACCCTTGACAGAACAATTTCCCTTTCTGGATACAGTAAAAATTTTCAGCCAAAAATACAACTTTTTGGTTAAAATAAAAAGGAGAAAGAGAGACAATTTCAAGGAGATCAAAATATTTCATAAAATGTTGTCAGATTGTCTCAGCCAGAAAAAAATCCAGAAAAGGCTAATTTTCAAATCAAAACATTGATTTTTCTCTCTGCCTATCATAATTACATTTGTTTCCACTTGCTTATGGAAAGCCCTAGATATCAAACTATATTTCATTTTGTGTAGAGCTAAGTGTTTTATACAGATCAAAGTGTTTTCCACAGCACTTTGTCATTGACAGGTATTTGGTAATTTAATTTTACTTGATTGTTATTTGTTGTACCTTTTCCTTCCAGGATCACTTTAAGTGTAACCACACTTAGCAGCAGAGAGAAGGACAAATGCTGCCCTCAGATAGAACCAAGTGAATTCAAGCAAATCGATTGAATCAAAATGTGTTATAAAAGTTAAGGGCTGGGGGAATATAAAATTTAATCCAAGGTTACACATAGAATAAGCTTGCCCAAGACACTGCTTTAGCAGTTTTAACCCACAACACACCATAAAACTTATAAAATCTGTGTTCTCTCATATCAATAATGAAACAAATGTGATTTGGGGGCATCAATGTGCTTGATCTTTCTGAAGCCCAAGGGATTTCTCATAGCATTAAGTACAAGAAACCAGTTTGGTGCCCCAGTGTCAGTGTCAGGGATGGGTTTTGTGCAAGGAAAGATCATTTACTTCAAACACTGGTAGGTATTAAAATCGAGTTCCTGTTCCCATGAGCGTGTTCTTTCTGATAAAATCATAGAGTCATAGAATCATTAAGGTTGGAAAAGACCTGCGAGTTCATCAAGTCCAGCTTCTGACTGAATACCAACACAAGCCATATCACAAAGTGCCATACCTACTTGTCCTTTGAACACCTCCAGAGATGGTGACTCCACCACTTTCCTGGGGACCCTGTTCCAGTGCTTAACCACTCTTTCAGGGAAGAACTTTTTTCTAATATCCTGGCCCTCATCCCAAATATGTAAGAGAGTGCAAACCATGGGCTTAAGTTTAGGGGTCTTCACAACAAAGCAGAAGATCCCCTTGCTCTAACCCTTTCCATAATACTTATTGTAAAAGTATATAACTCATGAATTACACCATAAATCACTCCTGAGGTTGCTGTACAGAGGAAAGCAAGGGAGTTGTTTTGGAAGAAGGCTGAGAGGGCTGAAAGTGAGACAAGTTGGCAAGACCCACAGAGAACCTTGAGCCAGCAGAAGAGAGAGAGGAACTGTGGGGTGAGCAGGGCCCCAAGCAGCCAAGGCTGAGAGGGATAGAGCTGTCCCAGTTCATCAACAGCACACATTGGAGCAACCTCAAGGCTGACATGAAATGCTGAGTGCTTGCTCCTCGTGAGAGCAGTGCCTCTGTGGTGAACTGAAAGGAGCAGATCCTGCACAAAAACTCAGCAAAATGTTCCTGAGTCCTTCACGAGACACCTGTCTGTAGAAGATAAATGAACACTGGAGATAAAGTCTTCATTCTGGAGTCTCCTGAATTCCCCATGATGGAGTTTATAGCCTCAGGGTGGCTTACAGACATGCACTACCTCTGCACTCCAACACTGACCTGAGTTTTACAGACTGCACATTTGCAGGTCTGCAGTTCAAAACTAATTGCTATGACCTCACATAAAATAGTAATAATCAACTATCAATAATACTTTGGGAATTGGGGGCAAAATAAAGGGAAAATGTTCATTCTTAATAAAACTTGGTGCTGACGGTCAGGAAATTGAACCTTCTGCTAGAATTAGTCACAGCAGCCAAAAACATTGCTGCTGAGTGTTTCTGGGGAGCATATGCTTCATATATTTGAAAGATACTCTTCTATATCAAGTCTTTGCAATTACTGAGACATGGCAAATAAAGGCAGAAATCATAAAGATTTCCTTTTCCTCTGATAGATAATCAGTCCAGGGTGTATTTACGTACAAGCAGAGACCTGTCTTCATCCCAACCTCTCTGCTCCATACATCTCCAGGATGCAGTCCAATGAGCAGTTAGCTGGTATTTCTCTGATGAACCAAACCATTCGCTGCAGAAATACAAAATGCAGGGCCAATATTTTCAAAAGGTGCCTTTAAAACTCTGGCAGCAATTTAGTGTGGTCATGTTTCCGAGTGTGAAGTTCTTCATGTATGAATGCTTGCACTCAGGATTTATTTGCTTGGATTGCTCTCATATCCGTGCAGGGAGTATGACCGTGAACCCAAAGTTTTCCATGTGCTATCTGCTAGATGGGGGGAAATGAGTTTATAGGATTAGAAGCCAGGTAAGGACTGGAGATCTGGTAAGGATTTGCAGTTCCAGGGTGGTGTTTAGGGCTAGAGGGTAGTTAGGGAATTAGAGAAAAGGAAAAAAAAAAACATTACATTTACAAACACAACAGTTTTGCTACACTCACTGCAACCTTTATTTCCTTGCACTTCACTAAGTGTAGGAGCAGTGTCTTCCTGTGCACATCTGGGAGCACAGCAGCACAAAGCACGGTGCACAGATCCCAGAGGTGACCTCAGACCTGGAAAGGGTCTGGCCACATCAGCACTATCCAAAATCAAGACTAATTAGTCCTTCTGGGAGCACATCAGCTCCAGTTATGTGATGTTAACATGGCATGAGAGTGCAGTCTGGACCTGAATGGGGACCTGCTGTTTGGGGGTACTAAACCTTTCTGACTTTGCCTGGGGTGTCCTTGCACACCCCTACCTCACACCTCATTTGTCATCCACTGTGCTTAGAAGGAAAGGGCCACAGCTCATACTGAGCAAGATGTTTGCAGCATGTATTTTTGAATGTTGGGTGATGTGCAGTGTCTCAGATCCACGGGGCAGGACCACACCACATTGTGCAAACAGGAAAGATGCTACTTGCTCCAGCCCACAGGCAAATCTGCCCCATCTCTGCATCACCCCCATTTTAAGCCTTTTCTACTTTTAAAGAAATGCTAAATTTAATACAGAAATAAACCCACCAAGAGTCCTGCAGTTTTCACGGAGAACAGTGTGCTTGCTCAGGAAGCGTGAAATTAAAAGCTCTCGAGCGTGCATTTGCCCAGCTCCACATCACATGTACCTCATCAGCTCTGCAGCAGGGCAGGAGCTCACTCACTAATTCGCTCCATGGCCTCATCCTGCAAACATGCAACCCTGCAAGCGAGGCTTACTCATGGAAACACTATGCCTGCATTCCCCATAGCGAGCAGCTTGGGAGCAACCTGCTCCCTGGGCTGCCCTGGGGACACGGCTGGCACCTGGCACTGTCCAAGAGTCAGCCTGGCACCATCAGGAGGGCTCCAGCAGCACAGCAAGCCACCAAGCCTGGCCAACAAATCCTACATGCTCCGAAGGACACCCTCTGGCCGTGATCAGGACTCACTTGGATGTTTTCTGACAACACATGACACCAAAATCTCTTCTCGAAATAAAGTGCCTCCAAAGAGCTTCCAACAGGCTCCAGAGAAGTGACCAGGAGTTTTACTAAAAGCAGCTTTCCTGCCTGTCCATCCCTGTGTTACCAGAGTTTGTGGCTTGCTTTCCTTTTCCTTAGGAAAGTTTGGATGTTGGAAAAGCCCCCTTCAACAGCCTTCACGTTCTCAGGGCTGGGCATGAGGCACACAAAATGGGGTCTGAGAGCTGATTCCCAAATTACAAGAGCACCTCACATGTTTTCAAGGCTGAGGGATGGCCATTGTCTTACTCCTCAACTTCACAGGTCGGACACAGCAGGGCTGGAGAGCTCCAGTCTATAAAAGTTTTTTCTGGGTCAAGATGGAAGCACACCAGGTCTGGAAGCTCTGTCATCTGTGAGGATTCCCAGCTCAGACAGTCTCCTTGGAGGTTGTGCTGTGACACATGACCCTCTGTCCCTGCCTGTGCACCCTCCCATGCCCTGCTGGGAGGCTCTGCCCATGTGGAAGAGAAGAAAGCCAAGGGACCTGTCCTTCTTTAAGGGATGGGGGTAGCAAAATGTCACTTGCTTTCAAGCCTAAGAGGGTTCAAAAGATTTTTGACTCCTGGAGAGAACTCCCCTTGGGTCTGAGGGGTTTTTTCTCCACAACAGGGCCTGAGGAACTTCCCAGGACCTCAGACATCCCCCATGGCTCCCAGTGTCTTTGCTGGGACTCAGGGAGCCCCTGCCATGACCCCCCTCCCCACGGCTCCAGCTCTGTTGGTTGTGGCACACCAAGGCACACGTAACACATTCCAGACTCCTCTGGTTTGACTGATGCGTATTTTGACAGCTCAGAGAAAACATTTTGCAAGATGCACAGTCAAAGGCCCTTTCAAGCCGGGCTGTTGTGGAAAGCCGTGTGAGCTCTCCAAGGCACTATCTCTGTCTCTGTCTCTGTCTTTCTCTCTCTGCCAGCCGTGCTAATGAAAGCTCCCTGTGCAGGCCAGAAGATGCAGCAGGGAATAATACAGTCCTTTAAATAGCATCCTAGCTGGCTTGAGGAGGCCATGAACGTTTTAACTCACTTATAATTTTCCTGTGGTTCAACCCTCTCTCCCGCAGCAGCCTGCTCTGGGTACTGTGGCCAAGCAAAGGCATGGGAAGCCTTGAAAATAACCAACAACCCATGACCATGCTGGGAGCGCTGGTACTCGTCCTTTCCCAAGCAATACCCACCCTGGATGTGCTCCTCAGACCTTCATTAGCTGGAGGTATTTGGCATGGGAAGACATGACACTGAAATCAGCAGAGGAGACCCTTGTTCCACCCACGATGGATCTCAAAGAGCTGATTGCTTCAATGACAAAAGGCACTGGTCAGAAAACGCTTCCCTAAGATCTTCCATGTGGCAATTTCCCAGAGGCAAAGCCAGCTGAAGAGGTTCCTGAATGTTCTCCTGTTTAGGACCTGTTCAACCATCTGTAAAGCAGGTCAGTGAAAGAAAACCCTTGGCACCAAAGTGAGGGGAAATAGATAAACTGAGATTTAAAGAAATTGCACAGACCCCATTTGCAGCATGACCCACAAGCTGTTTTATTATGGCTGCAGGACAGAAAACTGCCAAGCAACAGGAAGATAATGTTTGGGGCTAAGGAGCACTGGGAGTCCCTTCAGCAGCTTCGCTCAAGGACAATCCTGAATAGGGGACTGAGTTCTGGATGAAGAGAAGAAGTATGAGGGCAACATTGAGAGGAGTAGAATTTCTATATAGAAGGAATTACTTAGAATGATTCCCAGTTGCATGCCCCACAGGAAATTTTGAAGAAAATTCTGAGATTCAGTGGCAACAGCAGCCTAAAAAAAAAAGAGGAAAACTTTTGGGGGAAAAAATATCAAAAGGATCATTTTCTCTGCTGAAAGCTGAAATTCTTCCACAACAGAGTCATTTTACCACTCCCCAGAAAACCAGAAAAAATACCAGCATTTTTCCATGGGTGATTTTTAATGGTTGCCTCATTGTCTTCAACTTCAATGTTCCTTCTGCAAAGCCTCCCAGCCCTGCCCTCGCCTCCCAGTGCCCATCAGCTCTTCAGGACAGAGGGTTTCTCTCTTGTGCAGCTCACAGCACACCCAGTGTCGATGTTTTAATCAGATTATATTACTGATGGCAATATTCTGACACAGCCATAGCTTTGTGGTGTTGAACATGAGTGTTACCAGAACATGGCCATGGTGCTGGGCTTTCTCTCTGGTTTAATTTCTCTGTGTCTCACTGTGCTTCTTGCCTTGTTCTGCCACTGCCCCAAAATACATCTACTTCTCATCCCAAAGGTTTGATGTTATGGAAATAATTGGTGGCACTATAACACTTTTCCACATTGTCAAGCAAATGGTGTCAAACAGCCTTAACACAAATGCCCTGTATTTTACAGGGATATTTTAGGGACCATCCCTAAGTTCTATCAGGTGTTTTGCTTTGTTGTGCAGGTCTACAAAGGATATTTTAAATCACTCCTCTTGTCACGGGATTTTTTTCAGGTCTGAATGATTTGTGTTGCATAGGTCTGTCAGCAACCAGCTCAAATTTATTATGGAATATTAGAAAAAAGGTTTATGGAAGTGTCAGCAGAACCAGATCTTCTTTTATCCAGGAACATCTGGTTTGTCTATGAGTCTTTACTCATAGATAGAGTTTTCTCAAGTTGTCCTTGAGAAAAGGAGTTCTTTATATTTTCTACAAATAGAAATTTGGACTCTTCCTCACTTATTTTGTGTTTGGGAACAGATAATTTGCATTGAGCTAACCTTGGTCAGGGTTCCTCAAATTTGAAGCACAACTCTGCTACAAATTCATTTCCATGCAGCATTTCCAGCACAAGAAGAAGGCATCAAAACAGCTTTTCACAGGAGCTGAACTACTTTCACACCTCCAGCTGCAGCTGTGTGAGAAAGAACCACTCTGAAATATCTTAGCTCCTCTGGTGATGATGAATACAGGTGGCTTTTCCCCCCTTTCCCAAATGAAAGTTGCAACAGCTGCTGATTTTCAGGTTGTAAAACAGCCCTTGGGCAAGTTTGTGACTGGGGTATAGACCATGCCCTGTCACCAGCCCAGCACAGTGGGGACCAGGGCATGCTGACAGCTCTCTGCTGCAGGGAGCTGACCCACATCCTGCCCACCCTGCCACCAAAGCAGTGTTGGAACCAGGCATGGCCCTGCTGCTGCAGGACTTGCCCTTGGTTGCAAATGTTTGCAACCTGAGATGAGAAGGCTCACAAGAAAACAGATTTGGTTCCTCTGAACCAGTTTAGAACTTCCAGTGTTCACAGTACTCAAACACAGAGTTACTCTGCACCCAGATTTTGATGCAGTCGGGTCACAGAATCACAACACAGTTGGGGCTGGAAAGGATCTTGAAGATCTCGTTCCAATTCCCCTGCCATGGGCAGAGACACCTTCCACTACACCAGGTGGCTCAGAGTCCTATCCAACCTGGCCTTGAACACTCCCAGGGATTGGGCATCCACAGCATCTCTGAGAAGCCTGTGCCAGTGCATCACCACCCTCACAGTAAACAATTTCTTCCTCATATCTAATCTGAACTTGCCCTCTGTCAGTTTGAAGCCATTCTCCTTTGTCCTGTCACTTGATGCCCTTGTAGAAAGTTCTCCTCCATCTCTCTTGAGGCCTTTCTGGGTACTGGTAGGTACAGCCTTCTCCAGGCGGAACACCCCTAGCTCTCTCAGCCTGTCTTCACAGCAGAGGGGCTCCAAACCTCTGAGCATCTCTGTGGCTTCCTCTGGACTTGCTCCAGCAGGTCCACGTCTTCCTTATGTTGGGGGCCCAGAGCTGGACACAGAACTGCAGGTGTGGCTTCAGGAGAGCAGAGTACAGGGGTGGAACCACCCCCTGACCTTCTCATCACCCTTCTTGTGATGCAGCCCAGTTGGCTTTTTAGGCCACACATTGACAATCTTCAAGGGCCATGCTGAGCTTCTCAACCACCAACACCCCCAAGTCCTTCTCCCCAGGGCTGCTCTCAACCCATTCTCCACCCAGCCTGTGTTTGTGCTTCGGACTGCCCCAGGGCTGGCACCTATGGAGTGCCAGCCCAGGGACCTCACTGACGTTTGTGACCCCCCCAGCCAGGAGGAAGCAGCTTGTGAGCACATCCATGGCTCAGCTGCAGGAGCCTGCAGCCCAGCGAATTAAGTATTCAACAACCACTAAACTCAAAAATAGACAGTAGGCGCCAAAACCCTCAGCTGTGGCTCCTTGGACTACTCTGGATTTACGCTGATTTAAGCCAGCTGAGGATCCGCACCACTGGGCCAAGTCCTGCTGTCCTACCTCAAGCTGATGGCTAGCTGACGTGACTGATGACTGAGATTTCCATTTAGCCTAACTGGAAGCATGAGCAGGGCCTGTGTAGTGCTACCATTGTTGACTCCAGCCTTTTGTCTCGGGCTGTAACCGATAGGCCTAATAACCGAAATCATACTGCATGCATTCATTCACCCTCTTCGCAAACAGCATGTTATTGAGCTCCGTGGTGAAAAGGCATGCACAAACACAATGGGGCTGGGATTAAGCCCAGCTGCATTACCAAAGTAAATACTTTTGCTGCTGACAGTTTGTCTGTGGGGATTTGGAGAAAAGTTTTGTGCATCTACTTAAGCAACATATGGTTTTATTTTTCCTGTTAACAAAAACAGTAGTGGTCAAAAGTCAACACCCTCTGATGACTGTTCGGTGGCCAATGTGGAATGGGCTTGGTCGTCTAAGTCCAGTTCCTTACATGTCCACAAAAAAAAAAATCATCCTCTTCCTGCATTCCTCTCTCACTTGGCACTGTGGTTTGCAGTGTCCGCAAGGAAGCCGGGGGGGTTTTGAGGTTAATCTCATCTGTCCTCCTTTCTGATTGAAAGCAATGGGTGACGTGGTTTGGGTTAAGATACTCTGCTAGCTTCTTTCATTCCCCTTGTGATGAAAACCCCTCCACAATCTGTTTCCTTGAAGCCTGAGGAGAGTCAGAATTAATCCGCATTAGCCGGCGGCCGGGGCATGTCAGCCAGTCAGACTTCTAAAGCAAACACACAGCGATGAGGAGGAACAGCATGCCAAGAGCACAAATGGTCTGAATTTAGCCCTTCATCTCCAAGCTGAATGCACACTGTTCTCCAAAGATCTCTGCAACACTCAATCAACAGCTGGTCACCTTCACATCTGAAACCAAGAAGAAAACCCACAAGGGCCTGGCTTTATATTTGGTGATGACTTCAGCAGGCTGGTAAAGGGCAAAAAGTTGGCTGAGCTGTCACAAGTGCCCATCTCACATAGCTTCAGCAAAGGAACTGGCAGATACTGGCACTCAGCAATTTTGGGAAGAAAAAAAAACGCCCCCATCATCAAACCCTCCGTAGGGATTCCCCTAAAAGATTTTAAAGCTTTTAAGGTGCAAACAGGTCTTGTCTACACTGGGGTAATGAGAATTACAGCAACTAGAGCACAACTGCTAACACTTAGCATCTGCAGGGTCAGAGGCAGCTCAGAGCTGGAAGGAGTGTTAACTAGATCCACCACATGAAGTAATTGTTTTTAAGGGAGTGTATCCAAGCTGAAACACAGTGATGCAGAACATGCACACTAGGACAGGTGTAATTCCAGGCACAGTGGGTGGTAAGCAAGGCTGAAAAATCACAATTAGGAAGCCAAGATGTGTTGCCTAATCCAGGCTTCCCCGCCAAAATGAAGGTAGATTTTTGAGGGCCAGGTTCTGCATAATTGCCAAGTTAGTCCTTTAATGTGTTTGCCATCCTCAGATACTCCTGACATCTCTGGAAGCTGAAAGCCCAAAGTGTTTTGCAGAGGATGCTCAAACCTGCCCACAAACAGCCAGAAATGGGCAGGCAGCCAGGGCTGGAGGAATTAAGGCAGGCAGAGAAAGTGCTACAGCTCAGGCTGACAGACAAGTGGAGCTCAGAAGTGAACCACCACAGTCACAGAGTCACACACATCCATCCATGGAGACAAAAAGGAAAAGGCAGAAATTATTTCTGTTCCTGTGGAAGACATTCAGTGAAAACAAAATCTTATCTTAACATTTTTCTGCAGAAGTTCAGGGGTTTTCATTCAAGAGGCAAAAACTGAAAAATGTTTGGTTTCTGGCAATCAAAAACTGGAAACATTTTGGCCAGAAACCAAAACAATTTGGGGTTTCTGGTTTTTGGTTTTTGTTTGGGTTTTTGCCAAACTCCTTAGCTTACTTTTGCCAAAAAACTGCACATTTTTCAAGCTTTTTCTTCCTCAATGAAAACCTTAAAATTGTTGTTGAAATTGGACATTTCCAACAGATTTTTGTTTCAATTTTTTTTTTAAAAGGCATTTTCAGCAGAAAGAATGTTTTGAATGAACAATTTCACCCAGGAGCCCTGTAAGCAGGTCCATTAGAGGTACTATCATACTCTCACTTTTATCTCCTCCCCTCCTCTCTTTTCTCACCCAGGGGACTCAGGGCAGTGATCCTGGTCTGGTTTTGACCACCATGGCCAAGCTTTAGATCTGTGGAGCTGCCTCTGGGGACAGAAAACTCTGAGTTGGGAATGGCTTGAGATTTTTCTGTGAGACACCAACTGACTCTCCAGAAACAAGAAATATAGCAAAGGAAAATAAACAGCTGGAGTCTAAATTCAGTAGTACTTGTACTGGGAAGACATTTGGGTGTGTGGTTCTGGGAGAAGAAGGTGCTGGTACATATCTTCCAAAGTGCCTAAATGTCATTTACCCCCATGTTTGTTAAAGCTTCTGGCCCTAGGTCTACCACAAAGAACTGATATAATCTGTATTAATATTCAAAGTTGGGCACAAAAAATGTGGACATGAAAGATGAACAGGAAAAATTAGATATTATGAACTCTTGACATAAATACAGTGCTAGGAGCTAAAGAGAAAATGAAGAACACTAATATATCTCTGCCTCGAGCACTGAACTTGGAGGGGAACTGAAGAACAAACCCAGCTCAGAATGGAGAAACTGTTAGCACCCCGTGTCCAGGGATAACTTTGATCTGACCCAACACTGAAACCAGAAACTGCTCAGAAGAGGAGGAAATCTGGACTGGAGTCAGAGTGCCAGAGTTTAAGACTGCACCTTTACAAAGCAAACTACAAAAAAATTTGGACTGGGTTTTGAATTTCACTCATCCAACCAAAGAGATCTTGGAGTTTTTATAATTAAGTAGAGCCATCTTATGGATGCTTTTCCCCTTTTAAAAACCCTTTGTTTCTTGCTTCCAAGGCCTGTTTGGATGTTTTCTGTGGTTGTCATTTGATGCCCTACCAGAACAGACAGAGGAAGGCCAAGTGAAGGAAGGGTAGCACAGGAAAGGCAGCCACCCATGTCAGTGGCAAGTAGAAGAGTGTGCCAGGAAGAGGAGAAGAGTCTCAGATTTAGGCAAAAATGGGATTGCCACACAGCCAACTTGGAGGACTTTGAGCAGGATGTTTGGAGAGATCAGCCAAGACAAGAACTGCTGACAGAAGAAGCTGGATTTGGGGTGGGTTGGAGAAGGGAAGGAATGTGTGTGTGAGGATGAGAGAGGTCAGAGCCTGGTTACAAGGATGAAGGGATTGTCAGGATTTGGGGATGGGTCAGGGATAAGGAAGAGGGTCTGAGGGGCCAGTACATTCTCATAGTCCAGGCAAGAAAGGAGTAATGAGGGAATATGAGGGGTCTGAGTGGTCAATGAGGAAGAGGAGCAGATGAGGGGTGTTCTTTTCTTTTTCCACATTTGGATAATAATGGCCCTTACACTCTTTTAACTCTGATTTTCAGCAAAGTTTATTTAAGCTTTGACAGAGTGCAATGCTGTCAGCTGAGCTGTGGTTAACAATACTGTCTCCTAAGCCCAAGGCGAGCAGGGCAAGGGGAATAAATTAGTTTAAATCTCTCCAAAAGTTTTCCCAGTTGCAACAGGGTGAAAGCACAGGCACAGTAAATTACTGTGATTCAGCTCACTGTTAATTCAGCATCTGAATTCTCCATACACAGAAGAGACACTCTGTCATTAATACAAACCTAGAAACAAGCTAAAATAACAGCACAGGCTGGTTTCAGAGGCACTTACATGAAGCAGTTAGCCTGGGTGGTGAGCTGGAGCTGCTTGTGGTGAAAGCTTCACAAATGGGGAGGTGGGTAAAATGCCAGACAGCCCTGGGACAGAAGGAAATGTTTATATTGATTTATCCTAACATTTGAACTGTAATGTCCTTGTAATAAACCATGCCCCAGGAGTGGGTGTTACTTGGATTGTCCTGACACCAGAGAGCAAGAAAGCCAAGAGGGGGAAACTGAGGCAGGGAAAAGCCTTGACACCCAGCTGCATAAGCTCCCCTCGTGGTCTTTTATCAGGACTGTTTCCACCCGTTGTGTACTCACACAGTTAAGAGGATCTAGGAAGCTGCGACTCCTTTGCTTTCCAAAGCCTTTGCTCAGGAAAAGACTAATTAAGTGGCTGTGTTATTACAGCAGGTCCTGGAGTCTCCGAACACAACCAGCGGCGATTAGGCAGGCGTCAGCTACTGGGCGGGATTTCCCACTGCCCAGCTGTGTAATTATCGCGGCAGCTCAGCCAAAATCCTCTGACAAAGAAAACCAGCTGCAGGCTGCGGGGCTGGGAGATAGCACATGTCCAGTGGAGAGAGAAAGAATAACCTTTTCTCCTCTGTATTTTTCCAAAAGACCAACGAAGATGAGCACACCACATTCCCGCAGAGAAACATATAGCAATAAAGATTTTTGGGGAGCAGCTGGAATAAGAATCAGTGGTACAGCACAGGTTGGTGTAGTTTTTGGGGGAGCTGAATATTCACTGCGTTCCTCACTTAGGAAGGTGGAGGTGGCGGGGGGAGCTGGTAAGGAGGGAGGATCTGAAGTATGGACCCCATACTGCAGCATCATGCCTGCAGAGAGGGGCTGAGGGCTGTCTTTAATAACCCCAATAACACATTGAAGTGGACTTTGAGCAATGGAAAAGCTTTGGGGTTTTTTCTAGGAAAGCTTAGATTTCTGTAGTCTGTGACCTTGACTAACCTCCTGCCCCAGCGTGCCATCTCTAAGGTGAAGGTGTCTGTGTAAGGTACCCCACAGGCTGTGTAAGGTACCCCACAGGCTGTCTCAGCCACATCACATGATGCCTTCAAACAAACTAGGAATAATCCAGCTCACTGCTCAGGAGAGCTGATATCACCAGAAGCACCTTTAAGAGATGCCTTCCTTGTCCGTGGTCACAAGGCTTTTTTTTGTCAAAAGACAACATATTCCAGAGCATCAGCACAACGATATTTATTTCCATTTATGTGTGGTAGCTCCCATCCCAATTTTATATTGTCGTTGAAAGCTTTCTCTTCACTCCCATCTGAATTTATTTGGAATGATCCTCTCCCTTCCTGCAAACAGCCTGACAAGACCTTTTCAGTAGGTTCCTCACAAACACTCTTTGCTTGGTGGAGCCTGCAAGCAGGGACAGATCTCACCTGATCTGCTGCATGAAGAACTCATCGCACCGTGAAGGTCCCAGCCCCAGCCTCCCACTACATCCTCAGTGTCTGTGCTAATCTGCCAACCATTTCCAAATCCTTTCTCAGACAGCTCTTCAACCCACATTTGCACTTAAATTGCCTGACATACAGGCTGGATGAGTAACGAAGAGTGTGACCTTCCAGCGATCAAGCATTGCTAATACCTCAACTATTTCAAGTGTTTAATAACCAAATTTAATGCAGTGAGAACAATTTGATTGAATGCACAATATCTGTAGCAGCTAATTAACCACAGTAGCCCAGAGAGGTCTTGGACTTCATACAACCTTTCAATATAATTACAAATTTTTAACAGCAAAATGAATTTAAATCCAGTCTGACACAGCAATCCATCTTCATCTCCAGATAAAAGGTAGCACATGTGGTATTAACATTTAAACAAGAGCCATGGGCAGTGGAGAGAGACAAGGAGCATTAGCAGATGTGCTGAATTAATTACTAACAGCACCACAGGAGGGGAGGGGTGGATGAATACATTTGCATTTTACAGGTCAGACTTACAATACAGCCACTCATTCTGCTGGCTTTGCCTGCAAAAATTAGATTTACTGTCAAACACAGGGCCATTTAGGTCTACCTGTGTCTCCTCCAGAGCTCCAGGTGTGTGGTTCTTTACTCATCCTCCTCTTCCATGTGCTGCAGAGCTAACACCAGCAAGTACAGATCATCACATCCCTGATTTTATTAGAGCTGTTCCCCAGAAAAGTGAGTCTGAACACAATAACCCCCATTCCTCTGTGCCTGGGTAAGCAAAAAAAAAAAAAGCCTAGATTGTCTCTTTGCTCCTGTCTTGCAGGGAAACACTCAAGGGAACATTTTACTTTTTTGTGAGCCATGCCTGGAACTTCTCCTGGAGATTTCTTCCTATCCCCTCTTCCTGGACATGTGCAGGGACATGAGAATTTGGGCACAGACCTTGCAGGGTCTAAGTTTGACCACACTTGTTGTATTCATGATGGGGATTATACTGGATTTTAGGTGGGATTATTGGCCCAGAGCATTCCAAGTAGTCTGGAGGAGTTGGGGTGTCTGTTCCTCTCCACTGGATGTAAAACATTTCAGATGTGATACAGGACAGGAGAGGGTTTGGGTCCACAAGCAGAGGACTTTAGAGACCAAAACTGTTGTTGCATTAATGGGTGCATAAGGTCCCTTCCTTGCAAAGCCCTGACATTCAGTTGTACCTGACCTGAAAACTCAACAACCACAAGACACCTTCCCAGCCACCCCCAGGCAACAATAACAAGAGGGGAAGAATACAACCTTTGCCTTTTTAGTTTGCTTTCTTGGTTTGAGAGTTCTGCATTCAGAGAGCCTCTCCTAAAAGCCAGGAACCAGATTTTAAGTGAAAGGTGAGATTTCTACTTCAACAAGCAACCACCTGCCCTCAGCTGCTTGGATGAGGCATTTTTAGCCTTTCTGTACTGCTGTAAAGCCATCACAGTTAATTTCTGTGAAAGTGCTCCCAGTTTACACTGGTGTAAGTAACATCAACATTAATCTCACAGTAAAGCATACAAAAAATCCAGTAAGAATAAAAAACAGGCATCCTATTATCATGGTAGTGAGCAGCATTGGTGAATATTAGTAGTTCAGAATAAACAGTAGGACATGAGTTCTTGCTCTTGGGAACCTTTCAGATTCCTACTTAGCTTGTATCTGCCAAAGACATTTTTCCCCCAAGAGCTCATGAAGCATTACCATTAAATGTAGAGTTTTAACTGAGGAGTTCAAAACCAGGCCGACTTAGCCAAATGTGATAGCATCAGCTGGTAGCATCATTTGTCATTGTTACAGGCAAATAAACCAGTGAGTTAATCAAAAGGGATGAAAAATGAGGTAGTTTCAATTTTTGGAGTCCTGAATCCAAGTCCTTCTCCTTTCTTCTCATCAGTCTAGACCAAAATGCCAACAGCACCAGCTGCCCAATAGGCACTCTTTCAAAAATCCAGTGTAGACAACACAGAGGCACATTCTCAGTTGTTAAAGTCAAGGACAAACAGAAGGAGATATTACTAAGCAGGAGACAAAGAGGGGAAAAAAAAGAGATCTCTGGAGATTGCAGCTGAAGGAGATGAGCAGAAAGGCAGCTCAGACAGCACCTCAGTCCAAGGCCCCTGGGTATCAGAGACATGAGGTGTCTCTGAAAGGACAGAGTGGTGAAACGTTCTTTCAAGGACCTCTTGGACTACTGCACAAAAACAAGCAGAGGTCAAAATCTGAGAGTCTGTGAATCCTGTTTGTCAGTAGTATGTTGTCTGGAAGCTGGGTTCTGGGCTTTTGCTAATCCTGTCCAGATCCCAACCATCAGGTGTTGTTCCACCCCACAATCTCTGCCCTTTGTTTGCAGACAGGAACAGTAGCTTTCAAATCTTTGCTTTAATACGCCAGTGTTGATCTTCAGACCCAAATTAGATGAGAAGATAATGTATTTGGTCAAAAGGTGTCCTGCTTATCTCTTCCTTAGATCCCTTTGGTGGAAAGACAGGAATTATTTCCCAGATGAAGACCTAGTGTACTTCATGTGGTACCTCAAACTGATAGAACAGGCTCTCCAATGCACAGGGGATTCAGTCAAAGGGTCTTTTTACCTCATACAGACTCTGACTTCTCTGATCCACTGTGATGGAACTATGCAGCCAGCATGCCCAAGTCTATGGAGGTGTACAGGCACTCACAAATTAATCTCCTCAGTGATCAAAGAATCATAGACTGTCCTGAGCTGGAAGGAACCCACAAGGATCATTGAAGTCCAGCTCCTGGCCCTGCACAGGAGAACCTCAAGAGTCACACCCCGTGCCTGAGAGCATTGTCCAAACACTTCTTGAGCTTTTTCAGGCTGGTGACCACTGCCCTGGGAGCCTGTTCAGTGCCCAACCTCCCTCTGGGGGAAGAACCTTTCCCTAAGCTGACAGCTGAGTTTATGTGCTCTCAGCCTGTTACAACTGCAAAGCAAATAGATGAGCTGAAACACTTGAAGGTTATCTTATGGTTGACCCCAGGGCAAAGCCAAGGTCTTCCAAACCCTTGGCCAGCATCAGCAAGATGATCTCCCCTCATTCTGAATATTTTAAAGGCATTTTCTCATAGTTTTTTACCCCCTTAGTCCATCCACCACTACCTCTCCTAGCAAACTTCACTACAAATCCAGTCCCAATAGTCTCGAATTTACATGTATTTGTAGGGAAGTGAAAGACTGAGTAAAACAGCATCTTCTGCACAGCTCTGTCCTCATCCTCCACCCAACTGCCCTTACTGCAGCCACAAAAGCCCAAAAACCTATAACAGTTCTTATTCCTCCTGCATTTTCTCTTTCTTAATTTTCACTCTCTTTAACACAAAAATCACACTTTCACTGTTCCTCGATATGAAGTTTGTTTAGAACAGATAAAAGGGGAGGACAAGATACTTCTCCATAGCCAGCCGTGGCTCCTTTAAACTCCATATTCTTTTTATCCTCACACCCAGAGATGAGCAGGTCTGGCCTTGCCCAGGTGCTGCTCTCCTGTCTGGTGGGTCAGATGGAGCCAGATGAGATACTCACCTTTGCTCTTTTGAAATGCCGGGGAGGAAAAAAAAGCTGTTTTCTTCAACATATGTGGAATATCTTCCTCAATAGATGTGGAATAGATGGAAAGAACAGTGATATTCTCTTTGCTCAGACCTTCCACAGTTTTAGGACTTAAAAGCTTTCCTCAGAAAAATAAGTGGAGACTCATCCCAGAACCCAACAGCATCTGTGAAAAATACACAAAATGGAAATTTCAACAAAAACAAAGTAATCTCTTCCAGGACTTGATCTTATGTTCTCTGAATTTGACCTCCTCTCCACTAATGTGTATGAAAATACCCCCGACAATGAAACATTTCTTCATAGGCAATTATCTTAATTTTTATTACACAGGAATTCCTTTTCCTGTCAGACAGGGTTTGGGTTAGCTGAGCACTGCACATGGCACCTCTAGTTCCTCCCAACAGATATCACAGTGGATGATCTCACAGAATGTGCATTTCCTCTCCACAAAATTTCAAAATGGGACCACCTCCCTGCAGATTTCCTATAGCCTAGAAGGAGGTTGCACCTGATTTGTCCTTCCAGCTCAGTGAGAGCCATGGCTGGACTTGCTGCGAGCTTTCAGGAAGCAAAGGCTGAGCCAGCAGAGAGAGATGCTGTTGTAATAAACGAGTGGAAAGCAAATAAACACTGGAAAAAAGAAATAAACTGCAAGAAAGAAGCAGCATGAAGGAAATTTGGTATCATAACTGGTAGAGCAGCCAGTTTTTGTAGTTAGTAGGTATGACCAAGGTGTTTTCTATTTGCCTAAAATGCAGCAACCAGCAGTGGCTTAGTGCATAAACCACCAATTGACCTCAGAGGTCAAATCATCCTAACAAGGCTCGAGGTCACCTCTTTTACCACTGAATATATACAGCTGGTGTCTACTAAGGGCTGTCTTTGTATCCCCAGGTCTGGCATCACAGAGCACTGGTCGTGGTCTCAGACCCCAAGTGCCCTGTGCCAATGGCTCAGTCCATGAGCATGTTCCCATTCTGAAAGCAGAAACCAAACCAAAACCATGTGTCGTCTTGCCAAAACTCACAACTCCACCCTAAATCTCATGACCTTTGGAACCTCACATCTTAGCAGCAAGTCTTTTGCCTCTACCTGGAAGGAATTCCTTGGTGGAGAGCACCCTGTCCTGTATGCCCATGCAAAAAGGGAAATAGCTCATGTTTTCACAGCAACGAGCTCTCAGCCTCACTGAAGAGAGCCATTGTGGAGTGACTACATTATAAAAGTTGTTAAGACCTCTTCCAGACCATAAAATATGCAGCAAAACAGAGTGCCAAATACCAGTCCTCTCCATGGCCCAAGACAAAGAGCCGCCCTGCAAAGCATTAATCCCTGCAGCTGCCTTGAACTATTCATGTCTCTTGGCTTTACGTAAGGAGCCATTCCATTCTAGCTACCAGTCTCTCCAAAACAGAGATTTGCAGGGCCTTTAACATAATTAAAGGTCATTCTGTGAACAGAAAACCCAAAGATTTGAATGGGAGGCTGTGACTTAGCAGAGAAGGCCAGACTATTTCTCTTCAGTGGGGAGTAAGTTTACCCAAAAATGCAGTTATGATTATTTCTCCCTTACACACATCAACACCTCTTTCTTTCATCCAACAGCTTCATGGGTAGGACATTCTCTTGGGCTATGAGGGACCTTACTTCAATTTCCTCCTCTTCCTGGGGCGATCTGAAAATCTCCCATCTTCCTGCCTCAAACCACGAGACCACAGGACAGAGCTGCACAATTAAACATTACCAAAGCCCCATGGGGTGAATTATTGAGGTCAGCTCTGCAGGAGCAGTGTGCTGTCCCCTGGACCAGCCACACACCACCTCCTGCTGCTGGGGATGACAGGACCCAGCTTCAGCTGCCCCCAGGGGAAGGTGAGCTGTAGGAGACACAAAACCAGCTGCAGAAATGTGGGAAGCATCATGGTTTGCTGAGCTCTGAGCAAAATGTACTCCCAGTCTAGAGACAGACTGCAATGTGCCAAGTCACCCTGTTAAAGGCCTCTGGGGGGATTTTTCATTTTCTCTTACTGACACTATTAAACCTTTCATACATCAACACAAATATGCCATGGAGAGGGTGTCCCTTTCCTGTTTGTGGAGTTGGAACTACATGATCTCAAAGGTACCTTCTGACCCAAACCGTTCTATGATTCTGTGAATATTGGGAAATTTAATCTACAGTCTGCAGAGAAAGCCATGGGCTCTCCTTCTGTGGCAAAAGGGATTTTTAGGGTTTCATCATGCAAAGCTCTAAGAAGTAGATTTGAACAACGTTCTCTGACTGATGATAAAATACTTTTCTTTAAACCAAAAGAACATTTTGGCTTGACACAAGAATGGGTTTTTTTTAATTTCTCGGGTCATTGAAACAAAGCTACAAGTTTTAAGGTTAGCTAGAGCAAGATCTAAATTTTTTACAAATATTGGGTTCTGTAGCTAAGGCACACAAACAAACAACAAACAAACATCTGTTTCTCACAGCTCAGCTTCTTATCCCAATGAGATCTTTCTCCAAACCACTAGTTTTCAGTGGGTATGAGATGCTACCTTTGGTATTTGCTTATTTGAAGGCCAGGAGACCTCTGTTTAAAAACAACAAAAAGAAATTACCCCTAGTGACAAGAAACCCACATTTCTGGCACAAAAAGCAAAAGCAACAGGTGCAAAATAGCACATTCAGGTGTCAGTTTATGACAAGATTTGTGATAGTGAGACTCATTACACCAGCATCCAGCCCTCATCTTACTAATTTTAAGTCAAAAGGAGGCAAAATGAGAGGCTGTGATGCTGTACTTCAGCTGGGGTGGGTAACTTGAAGAGGCCTAGCAGGCAAAAGACTCTAGAAGAGAAATCTCCAGCTTCCACCCAGCATGGTCCCTCTAATTTGCCCAAACCATTCCCCAGGATGCCCAGCTCACACCTTTGGATGAGCATGGAAGACTCCTAGGACAAAAAAAAAAAAAAAAACAAAAACAAAAACAAAAAAAACCCCAAGACCAACAACAACAAACAGAAAAAAAAAAACAGAAAAAAAAAAGCCAAAACAAAACAAAAAGCCAAAACCCACTAAGAGCAGGTAAGATTAATTTGTCCTTCCCTGTGAGTCATTGAAGTATTTTTAAATGAACTTTGACTAACAGAGCCCTCTTCTCTCTTTCTGCCCATGTGGTAGATGAGTGCTTCTGGCCCCAGGCAATGCCTTATGGGCATCATTCTGAACAGGAAGCAAAAATAAAAGTTGTGTCACTAGGAAAGGGACTTGTTTTCCCCACCACTCTGGTCCAGGCTGTCCCAAAGCCCCTAACAACTCTGCAAATGCTTGCTTGCAAATGCTCTGATGAAGTACTACCAAATCCTGGCTCTTAGGCCCATTCCACATCAGTTTTATGTGGCAGCAAATCCTCACTTTAGAGGGTCCCAGAAGTTTAATGTGAAGGAACTGAAATAAGCTGTCTGTTTGGTGGCCTAAAATGGCTCAAACAATTACATATCCGTTAGGATTCTCAGAGCTGTGGGGTGCATGGAAACCAGTTTATATGGGGCTATCAGCTGTGAAAGCATTTTCACTCCTAAATATGTGAATGAACCATGGGGGAAAAAATCGGGTCAGTGTTTTTCCAATTATTATGGCATTTGCAATTCAGTTTTTGGGTATGCTACTGACAGCAAGCTGGACACAACAGTAAAATTTCAGGCATGTTGGTGCAGGCTCATCTTTCCTGTGTGCCAGCCCCAGTGGGGTTAGAGATGATGTCACTTCAAATACCCCAAAATAACGTGAGAACGCTGTAATGTGTCAGCACACCCAGGTGTAACAGTGTATTAGGTAACCTGGTTTTAGAGAGGAACCACATCTAGGGTTATGCATCAGAACCTTGAGAAAAGCATCTTTTGGAGTCCTTCTCCAGCATGGCTGAAGGACTATTGGAAAGAGGATGTAAAAAAGCAAACCAACCCCCTATACAGATATATTTTAAAATGCACTGCAACAATGGATTTTGAACTGTACAGAATAAAAAAAATTGGAGTAGCAGACCTGATGAGACCTATTTTCCTAACGACTTTTCCCCTACAATTTTTCTTCTTTTTCCCAGGACAGGAAAGATGTGGCCAGCAGTACACTTTGCATTGTCCAGCAGTGAGGGGGGCTGTGGCCTCATTCTGGGGCCAAAATACAAGTCACTCCCCTCCCCACTTTGCACAAACACATTAAAAACCCAAACTATCTACAAGGTCACCTTGCCTTTGCCAAATTTGGTTGATGGAGTGATTCAGGTGAAATTAATGACTGGATGGCAGAGTGTTTGCTGAGGAGAGGAGAAGGACCAAAGATGCAAAGATGGAATGAAACATACCCCAAACACTTGGAAAGATCCTTGGGCTTTGATCTGGCTACCAGTTAAAAACCACAAGCAACGTGACTTGTGCAACAGGCTGCTTATGAGAGCAGGCAGTACTGAAATCCATGGGCAGGGACACATTTCACTAATGTTTCACTGATGTGCACCAACCCTCCAGCCTGTTCTGTCCAAACTTACAGGGATGCAGGACTGCACTGTGCTCAGCTAGAAGCCCAAACCCAAATTCTGTTAGCAAAAGCACTGGGAATCAGGACCAGATTTTGGAATTCTGGATAGAATAGACATCAGTTAGGCAACTTCAAGTCGGGGTGCAAACCTCACATGGTGGGTGGAGATGTTGCTCATCTGCTCCTTTCTCCTGGTTAATTTTCTGGATACTCCAGAAATGTATCAGCCAAAGGCATCTTTTAAGCCTCTGTGGCAGAAAGTGCATTTCAGTCCTCCACAGCCCAACTCCTCTGAATTTTGGGCTTTTTGAGTTTTGGGGTTTTCCACTGAATACCTGTAAAAAAACCACCTTTGTCCTATTGAGGGGAAAGCAGTACTTGAGCTACCCCTGGAAATACAAATGCTGATTCCTGCTGGAAGTGAGCAAGGGTATAATCCCCATGGATTTTCCACCTGATCCAACCAATTCCAAGGCAAAGTTTAACCACCAAATCTCAGAGCTGGAAACATTTCAGCCAATCAGATCTCTTGGGGTCATGAGCTGTGTTTGCTTCTCCTTGGCTTTACCTCCTCGCTGCCCTCCTTGTTCTTGCTACCTCTCCTTGTACTCCCCTTCCCCAGCCCAGTCTCTTTCCCAACTCTCATGTTTGCATCAAAAGAAGGATTTCATCCAAAGTGTGATGAGCAGGTTGAGGGAGGGGACTCTGCCCCTCTGCTCTGCTCTTGTGAGACTCCACTGCAGTGCTGTGTTCAGCTCTGGGGTCCCCAGTATAAAAAGGATGTAGACCTGTTGGAGCAAGTCCAGAGGAAGTCTGGAGCATCCACCCTATGGAGACAGGCTGAGAGCTGAGCATGTTCAGCCTAAAGAAACCACTGGGGAGACCTTTTAGAACCTGTCAGTACCTAAAGGGGCTATAAGAGTGCTGGAGAGGGACTTTTGACAAGGGTATGTAGTAATAGGAAAAGGAGCAAGGGCTTCAAACTGAAAGAGTGCAGGTTTAGATTAGCTATTAGGAAAAAAATTCTTTACTGTGAGAGTGGTGAGGCCCTGGCACAGGTTGCCCAAAGAAGTTGTGGGTTCTCCATCCCTGGAAGTGTTCCAGGCCAGGCTGGATGGGTCTTTGAGCAAACTGGTCTGGTGGATGGCATCCCTGCCCTCAGCAGGGGCTTGGAACTACACAATCTTTAAGGTCCCTTCCAACACAAGCCGTTCTATGATTCTGTGATGTTTATCTCTCAGCTGGGTCCTTTTCACAGCCTTTCTTGACCTGGAAGGGAAACTAAAAGTTTTACATCCAATCTCTGTGCTCATTCCTGCATGGCAGACAGCAACAGTTCCCTACAAAATGGGCTGCCCTTCTCTGCAGAATCACAGCTCAACCTCCTTTTCAGAGGAGGACAACATCCCAGCTCGTGACGTTCAGCCCAGCCTCATGCTGAGGGGCTGATGTGAGCATCGCTGGCAAACTCTTGACCCAGTGTCACTCCGTTATTAAAACGTGCCTCATGCTCAGCCAGCAAAGTCCTGGGTTGTTTTGGGATCCACAATCATTGCTGCTGCTGCTGCTGAGCATTTTGCAAATATCTCTTGATACAGCCCTTCTCCTAGAGGCACAGCAATATAATTAGTCAAAAGCATGATGGAAGCAAAGATAAAGAGAAAACATGGGTAGATCTGGCACAGAGCCTGCTGCTCTCTTCCTTTGTTTATAATATGTGCAAGGGAGAAAAAGCAGAGGAGAAGGAAGGATTTTGTGTTTTTGTGGTGCACGCAGGTCTCGCAGCATTATTAAAGGCTAATTTGATGATCTGTAGTTTTACATTCTGTTCTTCCCAAGATCTGTGAAAAAGTACATGGGATAGGCAACAAACGCAGTGCAAGGGGACTCTAAATCTCTCTCCAAAGACAATCAACTGCTATGATCATTCAGTAATAATGAGTTCATGTTTGCAAACTAGCCCGACCGCAGAATATGCTGAACACGTTATCATCAGCCCCGAGCTCTCTGAAACCTGATCGTGCTTCAAAACACGCCAGGTTCCTCGCTGTGAGAAGCCCCGCTTGCTTTTTTATCCTCTGCCTCCAAATTTCAGTATTATTTTAAAACTGTAATTGAATTTCAATCCTCTGTGTGTGTGTGTGTGAAGAAAGGAAACACTTCTCCCAAGATTTACTGCATGTCTGTTACTGTGTGGGCTGTTTTGACTCTGCAGCGTAGCACAGACCATGCAAACCGCGCACTATTGGAATCAGTTCAAACTTTTACAGTCCTTCAAATTGGGGCTGGAGCCGGAGAGGAAATACTAAAATCCTGTATATACAACTTCTGTCTGTGAGGGGGAGAGAAATTCCATGAAAATTAAGAACTCAGTGATGTATAAATTTATATTCTGTTTAAAGGGTGGGTTGAGTTTTTCTTTTTTTCTTTTCTCTTTTGAGTCTTTTTTTTTTAATTTTTTTTTTCTGTTGAAAAAACAATTGAACTCTTATATAAGGAAATCCAGGATCTTTAAATAACACTGGGTCCTGTGAGCTGGTGGCTCAATCTTTTCAAGCCAAGCCATCTAATTAGCATGTGAGCCAAGTTTTATGAAGGTGAGTCAGTTCAGATGTGTTGCTCCTGAGAAAGCCGGGCCAATTTCTCTTAATGGCATGTGCTGTGAGTAATTAAACCGGATTCTGCAATCAGCATATTGTCCTTCCTGGCTGCAAACAGCCGCCAGCAGGCTACATTCAACAGGCCCATCCACAGCAGCTCCTGCCTGGCAGGGACTGGGCAGGCCCATGGCCAGGATGGGAGGAGGAGAGTGTTCAGGATGCTTTTATCACCCTCTGATGGCCTTGCCCTAAAGAGCATTTCAGTATAAAACCCAGTTCAAATATAATATCCTCATCCTGGGGTTTCCTGTCCCACCAGTGCAGTGCCCAGTGCCTGGTATCCAAATGGCTCCACTCCACCAGTACAGTCCTAGCACAGCACTGATTTTGGAAACAAGAACACCGTGACCTGCTCTCGTTGACTTTCCAAAGGGACCTCACAGCCTCCTCAGCTACTGCATGTGGCTCTCATCCACAAGGAAGCTGCTCTAACCGGGACTATTCCCATATTGTTTCCATTATCTTTTTATGACTGTCATGTGGACAGGGGAAAAGGGGAGGCGGGAGGAGGCAAATAAGAGGAAAAGAGAAGCAGGACATCAAGTTCTGCCTTTGAGGAGGGAGCTGACAAAAATGCAACAGTCAACTCCCTCTAGCACATATTTGCAGACACTGAAAATCTGAGTGAGCACAGGCAGCCCCATAATGAGAAAGACCCAGCTCTACCCTCAAATGTCATTTTACAGCTTCCCCTTGAAAGCAGGAAGGTTGTAACCTCCGTGCCCCTTCAATTTTTGCTTTTTTTGTTTTGTCCCAGGCAATTTACTCTTGATCACACAGGTCAGGAGAAAGTAAGCACAACAGATTGATAAATTGCTTTCTGCCTGGAAACCCTGACACAGCTCCATCAGGACACAGTGCTCAGGCCCTGCCCAGTCAATGCCACATCCTTCTGCCCCAGCAGTGACACTCATGGCCCCATGGGTCACAGCCCCACAATGGGCACTTTGCAGCAGTCCCTGGTGCCATGGGTGTTTGCAGCTCACATCCACAGGCCTTTGTGTGTCCCCAGACCCTCAGAGGCCTTGTCTTCCATCCCTGTGAAAAATGTCTGACCCTGCTGGGTGCCATTTGGAAAACAGGATATTTTTATTTCATTCTGAGTGGTTCCCACTGGTGCTAGTGGGTTAAAGTGCTGCATCTTGTCCTCGTGCTGATGCCACCAGGCTGGAGAAGGAGAGCTCATCTCTCCTAGCCCACATGGGTGTCCATGACACCAGGCTTTGTTGGACGCTGACCTCCAACAATCCCTGCTCTCCATCCACAGGCTAAACTGTTCCTGAAGTTCTTCCTTCTGCCTAAAAGGGGCTAAAACAAATCTCACAAAATTGATTGGTGAGCATAGAGTTGCTAACTTGGTCAGGGCAAGGAAGTTCTTCCTTCTGCCTAAAAGGGGCTAAAACAAATCTCACAAAATTGATTGGTGAGCATAAAGTTGCTAACCTGGTCAGGGCAAAAAAGGCAGAACTGAAGAGTTGTGATTTAGTTGAGAGTTGGGTGGTGATATCAGTCCGGCTGTCAAAGGAAAAGACAAGAGACAGATGAAAAGGGGAAAGCATCTTCTCCAATCAACTATTCCTAGCAAAAACTCTGCACTGGTGAAAACTCTTTCTATAGCTGATCAGTGGTGATCAGAGCTCCGTGTGACAACCTCACCTGCACTCTCCAATATCTCCTGAAATAAAGCATGTAGAGTTACTGCCTTTGTATTAGGGCACAGACAAATCTCAAAGCAGCACATCGTGTGCAAAGTGGCTGCATCCACTATTCCTACAACATGGCAGCAAACATTGGATGCACATAAGTAGGGTGGATTTTATGGCCATGTATGGTGACATTTCCATTGATGTTTTAACCTTCTCTCAAAATAAATAGTTTTTATAATGGAAATTTTTTTGACCACAGGAAAACCATCAGACCTAAAATGCACATTGCAGTGCTTTATGGGAGCTTCACTTTTCTCCTGGGGCTTCCATTTTCTGCAGGGGCAAGAGGTGCAGCCAGACTGCACTGCAAGAACAGTTTGAGACCAAAAAGGAGACATCAGGATGGGCAACCAGGTGACTGAAACAAACTGAATCCGGAAAAGCAAATTACTGCTGCCATTCTCAGCTGCAGCATATTCAGTTCCGTTTTAACAGACCCGAGAAGACTTCTGTTTTCATCAAAAGTGTCTGCAAAAGAAAAATCACTTTCAGGCAAGGACTCATTGTTTCCTTCCTTTCTGCTGAGTGATGACAGATCTCACAGAAGCCCTAAGCATAGGTGAAGTAGGAGAACTACATAAATGTAAACTAAAGTGCAGCTCTACTTCCTTCCCATGGAATACCGTCAGCCCTTGTAAATTCTGCAATGTGAGCAGCTGGTTCAGAGGGAGAGGGGAACAATAAACAACTCAGGAAGAGATGGCTGGCATTGCTGGAGAAGGTCATAGGAAGCCCAAAAGTGGGGTCCCTGTCCTGCTGTGGGCTGTGTGCTGAGTGTATGCAGTTCCCAGGGGGGATATGGGCCAAAGAGGTGATGAGAAAGCAAAGGGAGGTGCAACAGCTGTCACGGGGTCACCTAATGCATCAGTGGCAAAGCTGCGCTCTCCATCTCTTCACACCCTGTCTGGAGACCTGTGTGCAGACACTAGAGTAAGTAAAAGATGGACAGAAACCTTTTGTTCCCACAGTTTGTGCCTCTTTTTCTATCCACATGTCCCACCAAGACCAGAGAGAGCGGGACAGGCTTCAGTATATTCAGCCATCCCGAGACAGAGAGTGCACCACCTCTCCAGCTGAGTGACATGGGAGGAAAAGGCACCTCTGAACAGAAATATCAGTTTGGTCTCATGCTTGCATCACTTCTTAAACTTCTTAGAGAAAAAATAAAACAGTTGACTTTGGGGTCTCTCACCAATGGGTTGTGCATGGCTCCTGAAGCACCAGCCCAGCTTCTTCCTCAGTTGTTAGCAACAACTTTTGGGCATAGCACAAAGGCAGTGTGACTCCAGCACTGCTGCCTAGGACATACCAGCAGGGACATCAAGTGCTCAGGTGGCCCTGCAGCTCTTTGTTGGGTCTGCCCAACCCACTCTGTCCTGACACCCTGGGGCTACCCTGGGCGCCAGTCACTGTCAGGCCAGCTGAGATGTGTCTACACAACTCTGCTCCCTAGGTAGTCATCTGCTAAAACAGCTCATTTAGGCCACAGAATGAAAGCTGAGAGGAGACACGGTTGCTGTCTATAAATACATTGGGGCAAGCATCAGAGAGGCAGCTGAGCTATTGAAGCTAAAAGACAATGTTGGCAGAGGAACAAACGGGTATGAAGAGGCCAGGAATAAATTAGGCAAAAAATTAGAGAGAGAAAACAACCCTCTGAGAAGCTCTTGCCTGGAACAGGCTTCTAATAGGGACTACATGACAAAAAGTGGTTTTCAGTCAGATGGATCTGACTAAATTAATGAAGATGTGGGGTGGCTGTGAGGGTGGCTGTATATGACTGCTGTTTGAAACACCAGGAGTCATTGCATGCATCCAAGTAATCCTTCCTACTCCCACTTCCCACATCCTTATGAATGTGGAGGTGTCACTATGCTGGACACGCACAGGCAAATACATAGATATACGTATTAGATTTGACTTAAGATGTCCCAATGTCATCATAGAATCCCTGAATGGTTTGGGTTGGATGGAGACCTTGAAAATCATCTCATTCCAAACCCCCTGCCATGGTCAGGGGCACCTTCCACTAGACCAGGTTGCTCAGAGCCCCATCCAATGTGGCCTTGAGCACTTCAAGGATGGGGCAGCCACAGCTGCCTTGGGCAGCCTGTCCCAGTGTCTCCCAACCCTCACAGAAAAGAATTTCTTCTTAATATCCAATCTAAACCCACTCTCTTTCAGTTTGAAGCCATTCCCCCTTGTCCTGTCACTACATGCCCTTGTCAATAGTCTTGCCCCATCTTTCCTGTGAGTTCCCTTCAGATATTGAAGAGATTTAGGTCACCCTCTTTTCCAGGCTGAACAATCCCAATTCTCTCAGCCTTTCCTCATGAGAGAGGTGCTCCATCCCTCTGATCACCTTAAGGCCTCCTCTGGACTTACTCCAGCAGGTCCAGGTCCTTTCTGTGATGGGACCCCAGAGATGGACACAGCTCTGCAGGTGGGATCTCACCTCAGCAGGACAGAGGGGCAGAATCCTCTCCTCAACCTGCCCACCCTGCTTTGGATGCAGCCCAGGACATGGGTGGTTTCTGGGCTGTCTGTGCACGTGGCCAGCTTGTGTCCAGTTTTCCATCCACCAGCACCCCCAAGGCCTTCTTGGCAGGGCTGGTCTGGGTGTGTTCTTCCCCAGCCTGGATTGATACCAGGAACTGCCCTGATTCATGTGTAACACCAGCACCTGGCCTTGTTAAACTGCATGAGATTCCCCTGGGGAACCACTTCCTGAGCCTGTTCAGGTCCCTCTGGATGGCATCCCATCCTTCAGGTGTGTCAACAGCACCACGCTGAGGTCCCATTAAAGTGTCTGTGTTTGGAAATATAGCTAAAGGTAAAAAGCCCACTATAACTTTTGCACAAGTTTGGCCATTTTTGTAACCTACTTTGGGCTGGTGCCCAAAAAGAGATTGCAGAGGTAGGTTTGTGCTTAATTGAGACGCATAAACATACATGAAATACAGGTTCCCTGACACCCCTGAGATACCTAAACCATACTCAGGCTAACTCAGGTGCTATAATTTAGATTCATTCTGTAAACTCTTCCAGGCTACATTATCTTTCACATCTACTCCAGCTGTATTATCCCAGTCATCCCAAATGACAGCAAATAAACCCTTCTCACCATGCCACTTATCATATTGTTCCATACTTTCAGCCTCAGTCTTGGGGATGCTGTTACCAAGCTTAGCACTCATTACATGTATTTTTTTTAATAAAAATCAATGGCTATTCTTACAGACATAGACTCATTTTATATAAAACCTCACCAGCTCTTTTTCTGTCCCATAGTCTACAAGTCTTTTTAGGATCTTTCTGACCGTTGGAGGCTGGAAATGTGAGCAACTATATCAGATTTTAAAGAGGGTAGATGTGGAACCATCAGAGAGAAACTGTTTTGTGTAACTTTCCTGATTCCAAGAGAGTCACAAAAAGCTCCACTGCATCTAGAGAAAAAAACCTGAATTTTATTCACTTCAACAACAGAGAGAAATGCACTCTTGCAGCTGTGCAATAATCCACCATGCAATAGCCTATGTATGACACGCTTTATATTTATTCCAAAAACACTTTCACCTCAGATGTACTCAGTTTGCAGACTTCAGGAACACGCTCCCACGCCTCCCAAGAAAGATGAAGGCAGGGAATATTTGAAAGTCCTTTCCCTTTTGAGTTGCCCAAAGATATTCTCCTTGTCATTGTGTGCCCTGGAGAAGCACAGTGTGTGCCCAGGAGCTAACCCCACACTTGTGAATTGAGACCATCTTCCCATTCCAGCACATGGCTCTTGCACATTTTGTTTCAGAATGAAATGGTGTTAAGGAGACCTTTGGGAAAGGAAACAAAAATGGCATTTTATTTCTCTTTTTTGGTTTTCTTTTTTTTTTGGTTTTTTTTTTTTTTGCCCTATCCGTCACTTCTTCTCAAGACCTCAAGTCCCAGGACATCCTGCCTGACACAATCCAGAGCTGGCCCCTTCAGGCTCTAAATAAAGTCACAGCTTTGAGGTTTCCAGGCAGAAAGTTCACTGGAAGGGCCATGGGAGGGGTTTTGTCCTTCCTAAGGGGGACGAGAAATTGCAAGAGAAACCTGGATGCTGGTTGCAAAGATAGGAAATAAACTCTTCGAGGAGCAGGACAAACCCATGAATATTTTTCTTCTTGTGCCTGTATTGATGGTGCTTTAACAAAATATACTTTAATTTGAGAGTGTTCACAGCAGCTCACAATAGTGACAAGAATAAATGAGCCATGACATTCCATTCCAAGAGCAGTAGATGGGGAATTCATAGATGGGATATCATGAAAACTGTGAGCTCCCTACAGCCCCCTCCTCTCTCCATATTCATCTGAAACACTCATTTTTCACTCACCAGAGAGCCACAAGAACATGACATCCTTAAATATTCCTGCATGGGAACATCTCCTCTGAACCCAAAGGACATCCCTTTCTCCATACCCTCCCACAGTGGATAGCAAGCTCCAAATTTGCTGAAGGAACTGTCTCAAGAAGGAGGAAAGGAGGTGATTCCTCCATATTCCCTGAGTAAAGGAGCATGGGAGAAGCACACACTGCAGCTAAATGTGCTTCTATTTCTGGAGATATTTCTCCACTTTATGATCATGTGTCACGTTGCTGTCACTGTGCAGGCACCTCAGTAATTAGAACTGCCATGTCTTGAAGCACAACTCTTTGAAGCCATTTGATGACCCAAAAGTCCCTCAATCTCAACCTCAATTTCTTTGCTCTGCTTGTCTTTTGGATGCAGTGAGAAAGAGGGATCCACCTTGGAGCCCAGTGACAGTAAATTGGCCTGTTTCACCCCCACTCACAGCAGGCAGGAACATGCAATCTGGAAATCATTGTCACCTTATAAAAGTGGCCACTTATTTTGAGGACCCAGCAAGGCAGAGTCTGCTTCATACGTGGAGCTTGGCACATTTCCTTCCAACTTTCCTATATGAAATTTTAGGCTTAACACCTTTTTTTCTGCAAAATTTGCTTTTGAGTGTTGAACTATTTTCCGGATAAAGTTTGCTTCATGCTGAGATCTAAAAAACAGAGCTTTTTAGCTAAAAATGAATCACTGAGGTCAGAAAGTTTCTACAGACCTCATAAACTCAGTAGTCCTAAGTGATTTAAGGCTGTAGCCCTAGGATTGCTTTTGGGACAGTCTTTGACTGAACCAGAAATTTGGTTGGCCACTGGTCAGTTCCCTATGGAAACTGTCATTTTAGGAGATATTTGACAATTTGAGCTGTATTTCAAGATGGTGGCTCAGACAGAACCATCTACTGTGTGGTGTGGGCTTTTGAGACAAAGGTGACTGCAGCAGTGGAGCTTGGCCTGCCATGCACAGGATGAGGCAGTGCAAGAAGGGAGGAGGGATTCCTTCCTGGGCTGCTCTCCTCCATCTTTGGCCCTCAGCATCCTAAGTTACTGACTTCCCAAGCCATGCTCATATTGCTCCTCAACAGAGCACTGCAAGCTCCTTTTAACAAATCTTCCACCATTTGCCTCTAAATCCCCCTCCTCTTCCGACTGGAAGGTGACATCCTTGCCTCCCACATTAGGATGCACCCACCCCAGAGCAGCCACCTGGGAGCCAGCAGCCACTCAGGATGCCAGGGCCGTGGTTTCCAGCACAACAAAAATAACATCAGGGCTATCAACCTATTTCAGGAGCGTTCCCTCATGCAGGGCTACTGGGCCAAACTATTCCAGGCTGCTACTGTACTGGCTGATGGACACTGCCTGTGTGTGCCCTGCATACTGTACATTCCCTTGTAAGGGCTTGCCCCACTCCCTGCTCTGCTCTGAGGTGTCATCTGGCCTTCTGCCCCACACCTGCTGGTGGAAAGGTCCCCACAACACCCACTCTTGAAATCCCACTCCCAAGGCTTTCCTGGGAGCTCCCTAGCAGGATACAATGGCTTTGAACAAAAGGAGGTGCTGTCAGGGCAGAGCTGAGATGCTGCATTGTGGTCCTGTGGTGCAGGGACATGGTTCTCTGGTGATGTAGAAGACATGCTTCTCTGTAGGATACTGTTTTTAAACTCACTCTTCATTACTAGATCCTGTGCAGTAAGCCAGGCCCTGGGACGAGGGTGTGGGAGGAGGGAGGGTGACATGAGAGCTGGGTTCAGCACGGGCCCCCAACTCAGATATCCATCAGAGATCCTAGAGCTGCAGCTTCACTCAGGGTTATCATCATTGACATCTGCAATTCCTAACAGCAAACTCAAACTTTTACAAGATTCACAGGGGCACCGTGATCCTCACTGAGGAACAGGGGGCAACAAGCTGGGTTGATGTAACACCTTGTGAGATGGGATTCTGGACCACACCAAGGTCTGCAGGGATGGGCATTATTAATGATGTGGTCTTGGAAGAGAAATGGGCAAAAATGATGGGTAGTGGGCTTTACAAGAGTCAAGAATGCTGAGGACTGGTGACTGGACTCATCCTATCCCTCTGTATTTTTAGTAAGATGTCTCACTGTTCCATGTTTTCTTTACTGTGGAGACAATTCAAAGCTTAGGTCTAGAGCAACTCACCTCTGTTGACTTCAGAGGGAACTTAGATGCTGCTTCAAAGTTAAGGACCTGAGTTAGTGGGTGAACCTAAGCTGAAATCTTCGGTTTAGCACCAAAGAGATCCTACATGAGCACCCCTGCAACACAAAGCTGTCTGATAGTGCTGACCTGTGGAAAACCCCTCTAGAGCCTGGAGGAGCTGTAACCTCCACAGCAAACCAGTTGCAGGTCCTCTGTGTTGAACTGGGGAGTCATATCCAAAATTACTGCCATGACAGTATCACAGAATCATAGAATACCCTGAGTTGGAAGGAACCCACAAGGATCATTGAGTCCAATGCCTGGCCCTGCACAGGACACAAGAGTCACACCATGTGCTTGACAGCATTGTGCAAACACTTCTTGAAACGTGTCAGCCTTGGTGCTGTGACCACTGCCCTGGGGAGCCTGTTCAGTGCCCAACCACCCCCTGGGGAAGAACCTTTTTCTAATATCCAACCTAAACCTCCCCTGGCACAACTTCAGGCCATTCCCCGGGTCCTGTCACTGTCACCACAGAGCAGAGATCAGTGTCTGCCCCTCCTCTTCCCCTCATGGGAAGCTGTAACTGCAGTGAGGTCTCCCCTCAGTCTCCTCCAGGCTGAACAGACCAAGTGCCCTCAGCCGCTCCTCACACGGCTTCCCCTCAAGGCCCTTCACCATCTCTCCTGGTTGAGTTTTCCAAGACTTTCCTCCCACAGTCTGCATCCACCAAAAATGCTGGTCACCTGACAGACACATAGCAGGAACTTTCAGTGCTTATTTCAAAATTCACATCCCTGAAATTTGCACAGCTGCTGCTTACTCCTGGAAATACCTGACATTTGTAGGGACCTTGGCTCCCAACAACAAGGTGCCTTTCTGCCTGTTAGTGGCAGTGTTTCTCTGTATCAATGGTTTTTCACTTCCTTTTTACTCCTGTTTTAATGCAATAAAATTTTTAAATATCTAAATTAAAAAGAAGCATGGTTCTCACCATGCAAGGCACATGGGCAGAAGAGAAGCACACTAGAAATATCTGGTCTGCCTATTCTCAGCCACAGTCCTTGCAAAAGACTCAAGCTGCATTTTGACATTGCTCATTTCTCACACTGCACTCAAAGAAAGTTATGAAAGTGCTCGGGTTTTGTTCTGGAAATGGATCTGTCATTCATGGCACAGCAGCAGTGACAACACTTGTCATGGGAGGCACTAAACACCTGCCAAGAGCAACAGGAACAGATGGGGCAATGTGAAGAGGCAACCTTGCAGCAGGAGATGCTTCCTGCTGCTCCAGCAAGTCACCACAGTCCTATCTGCCTTATCAGCCACCTCACACTCATATCTGAGGAGCTGACAGTGTGACTAACCAACATGAAACATGAGATTTTGTATCTAAGGAGCACCATTTGCTGCAGAACCTCCTTCCCATTTTCAATAGAATTGTAGAATGGCTTGAGTCAGAAGGCACCTTAAAGATCACCAGGTCCAACACCCCTGCCATGGACAGGGATGACACCCACCAGACCAGGTTGCTCCAAGTCCTGTCCCCCCTGGCCTTGAACACTTCCAGGAATAGGGCATCCACAGCTTCTCTGGGCAACCTGTTCCAGTGCCTCACTAACCCCATCCATGGGGGTAAGCCAATAAGGATAATTCAGCTTTCAAAACCGACAGAAGCTCAGCAGATTTTAAGCAGTAATGTATCTCTGCTGTTTTAAGTTGTAATGCTCTCTCTGCTGTTCTTTCCAGACATGTACAACCTTCAGATGAAAACACTGCTCAACACTGGGCAGCTTCTAAAGCTCACACAGCAAACCCAAGTCAGCTCACTGCCCCACTGCCTTACACTGAGAAGAACCACTTTGCAAAATCTGGAAGCTGTTCCCTTGACCCATCAGATAAGGCTGCTGCGGGATCCAATTTCTCAGCAACACTCCTGGCCAGCAACTGAAGCAATTCCTGCAGTAGCCCAGCCTGATAAAACTGCTGCTAGATTCCTCCCTTTTTGGCTGAAGATTTAATTTGAGATCTAGTATCCCACTGTGCACTCCCCCAGACTTCCAAAATGTTCTTCTCTAAACAGCCTTCCCATCTCACACTGCCAGGCTTTGCACATCTGGAGTCCAGACCTCATTGTCACTGACCCAGGACTCACCATAGTTCTCCTCCTCCAGCTCAAAATTAAACACATACAGTCATCCCAATCTGAGCACAGCCCTTCTGCCAGGTGGTGTCAGCATCCCACAGGGCCAGGTCCAAGAGCTCACGTTTGCTTTTAAAACAAAACAGCCCTGGCTGAAGGCGCCCACGCTGAGTTCCTGGGAACCCCACAAAATGTCAGCTGTGTCCTCAATAATCCATACAGCCTCTCCACCCACATCAGTCTGAGGATGAAATCAGGGAAAATCTGTTATTGGTCTTCTTATTTCTGCTGAAGATGGAAAACCCTGCAAACAGCCCATGGAAATGGTCTGAAATGGTATCCCCTCAGAAGAACCAGCAGCCACCAGTTAAGTCCCCACCAGTGGGAAGCCTCTGCAGGTGAACTCATTGGTGAGCACAATTTCCATTCAATGCACCATTTTGGAGTACAGAGTAATTAGGATCAGGCCACAGAAGCCAGGCTGTCCCCAGCCCTGCAGGAAGTGCAAGAATCACCCTCTCCTCTTCTCTGCTTTTCGTATTTCAAAGAAAGGTACTCAGCTCCATACCTGCTGTGTGCAGGGTGTCTTCTGCCTGGATGTCACCCTGCCCAGAGCCATCATGCAGTCACCTTGAAGCTGTTAGTCCTTAGCATGACACAGGACCACAGGACACAGCTGCTTTGCTCTAAAATAGTAACCTGCCCTTGCTCCATACTGTACCCTGCAATCAGTTGTGAATTTGGGTGAAGCTTCTGGTGATCTTCAGGGTATCACTGGAATGATTTCATGCAATAAACTTCTGGCAAGTAAAACACCTTCTTTTGTCTCACCCAGATGAATCCCTTTGCTTATGGAGCTTGGCCCCCTCCAGACATCCACTTCATTCCCACAAAGAAACTCTCCAGGTGCAGTTTGTCCTGCTCCTGTTTGAGGAGAACATCCTCATCTTCTCTATGTCCTGCTCTGAATCATCAGGTGTAAATCAGCAGTAATGATTCCCACCTGGAACAGTCTGGATGAAACACAGACTGGACAGATGTTCTGCTTTCAGAAGACAGCGAGTGTTATATCTGTGGGAGCAACAGGCACTGTGAGAGAAGTGAGGCTGCTGTTAGCAACCCTTGGAGGGAAGGGTCAGGACCAGCTACTGACAGCTTGATGATATCAAGCAAAAGAGAGAAGCACAGGGAGATCTGAACCCCTCCTTCAAAAGCTCCTTCGTCTGGTATCATCTAATTTGACCCTTGCTGTATTAAAAATGTCATTTTTGCTCAATACTTGAATTCTAAGGTCCCATCCATCGCCGAATACTGTGATGGCTGCCAGGACCCTGTCCTGCACATGTGTCTCTCCTCTTCAGCAGACTCCCAGAGTATCTCAGTGCATCTGGTGTTGACAAGATGGGCTTTAACTTTGGAGAGCTCTTGGGTGCCAGAATGACAGCACTGAAGAATGAGATCTTCTGCTGCTGGAACGGGCACATGTTCAACAATGACTCAGGGCAGGAAAATGCCACTTACTGAAACTCCAATACTTGTTTCTCAACCAGCCAAAGCTCTTGGAGGTCTCCCATCTAAATGCTAACCAGGCCTGGAGCTGCATGTCTTTTGAGACCTCACAAGAGCAGCTGCAGTGTAAGGAGGACACTGTGCTATTCAGGGCAAACCAGGAGACAGACAACCAGAAAGACCCTCCTGGAATTTTTAATAGGTTAATATTGAATGTTTTATTTGCACTCTCCTGCTTCAAATTTCACTGGATCAGTGGGTTGCTGGGCAAAACACAGGTTTTGTTTGTGCATATTGGTGTCTGAGTTCAATGCTTTGAGGCTGTAACCAGGGAATCTAAAGGGAGGAAGAGGTGGCTAGTCAAAGAAAAAAAATATATATTATTACATTTATGCATATGGTAGGGTGGCAGTTTTCTCCTGGCATCATCTTGCAAGGTCTCAGTCTGCAACCTGCTCTCAGTGTACTTGCTCAGGCAAAAATCTATGGTCAGAATATGGGATTTCAGCTGCGTCCTCCCCCAGCCCACACTGAAACACTCTTTGAAAATAAATTATGCCAAAAAGATAAATCCTCCCTAAGAATTGTGCAAGGATTAGCATCATGCAGGGATCTCTTTAAACCCTTCCCCCGCACACACCCCATCCTAGCAAAGACCCACGCCAAGGTCGGGTTTTATGGGCTGGAGCCGCAGGCACTGTCGTCAGCTGCGGAAAGGGGAGACGGAGCCCTGACCCCGCCAGCCAAGCACGGGGCTTCTGCTCCAGCTTAACTGGCCCGCGATGCCGGCTAAAGAGCCCCGGAGAAAAGCGGAACAGCGCCTGGCGTAGGTTGTGCATCCATCCATCCCCCCAGCCAGCCAGCCGCGGCTCCGTCCGTCCGTCCGTCCGCCCGTCCGTCCGTCCGTCCGTCCGTCCGTCCGTCCGCCCGTCCGTCCGTCCGTCCGCCCGCCCGTCCGCCCGTCCGCCCGCCCGTCCGCCCGTCCGTCCGTCCGCCCGTCACTGCCCTCTGCCGGGGCGGCCCCGGTGTCCGCCGTGCTCAGGCAGACCCGACACGGCGGCGGCAGTGCCGGGCTGCGGTGCGGAGGGTGCAGAGGGGAGGATTCAAACCTGCGGCTGCTGCTTTCGGGCAGGCTTTGGCTCCCTCCCGCAGCGAGCGGAGATGGTGGAACACGAAGCGGAGCAGCGAGGGTGCCGCGATGCCGATGCACCCACGCAAAAAAGCCTGCTCGGATGGTGCGGATACCTACGGCACGAATTACAAACACACTGAGCAGTGCACAGTTAGTAATAACTTCCCTTGAACCACAGTACAAGCTCACTTAAACAGCACAGCGAGACCATGTGGGTATTTTGTAGCACTAATGACACAGTCAGACACAATTTCACATGTATTGCTGCTGTGATTACCAAAAAGGCAGACAGACATGGTGTGGGTGCACTTAGGAGGTGTCCTGGTAACACAGGTTGCCAGAAGGAGCCACAGAGGGCTGCAAAAAGGCAGAGCATCCCCTCAATACACAAGGAAGATGGCTGGTAAAACAATATAAGTTAGGTAAATGATGTTGGGAGCAGAGGAACACACCACCATCATCAGCCTTCCCCTTTAGGGGACTGGGCAGTAGCAAAAAAAGATCAGGCACTAATTGAAAAATAGAGAAAAAAAGAAAACAAGCAGATAGGTCCTGAATTGCTCTCTCAGGCCTGGCCACCTTGACGTGGGTGATTGGGAGCCACCAAGCCTGCAGCCACCAGCACTCAGTGCACAGCACTCACCAGCTGTGTGTTTTACATAATGTATATGGGATTGCTGGAGACTGACCATAAGCTGGATGGATGGATGGATGGATGGATGGATGGATGGATGGATGGATGGATGGATGGATGGATGGTGGATGGATGGATGGATGGATGGATGGATGGATGGATGGATGGATGGATGGATTCATATGCAACACAAGGCTCTGCTGGGGAAGGACTACAAACTCTTGACCATGAGGGTCTCCTCCTAAGCTCTAAGCACATAAGAGCAGCTGAGGCCTGAAAGTACTGTTCAGATCCACTCCAAAATCTGTTAGCACAATCCCTTATGGGTCTGGACTAGCGTTGTGATCCATACAAATATCCAACCTCTCTCTGAATTTTGCTGAGTGCCTGGATTAAGTAATACTCCGCAGCAACACGTTCCAGAAAATGATTGCACTATCCATGAGAAAACTCTGCAGATAGCCATTGAATGAGGTGTGTGACATAAAAAAAACCCCAATACAATCACATAAAACAGTGGGAGATCCTTACTTTGGAGAGCAGAGCAACAGCTCATCTCAGAAAGGAAATCCTTGATGCTGAGGCCAGGTCCTCAGCCCGGATTTTTCCTAAGCCCTGCACTTTTCTAACCACATAGCCTGGGAAGCACTGTAATTGATAAAAAAGTGAAACTCACTGCTTTTTAACTCCTCACCCCTCCTTTTCATCTGGAAGGAGGCTATTTCAGACCTGAGCTCCAAGATCTAAAGGCCACAAATTTGGGCAGCGATCAATAGAAAGTCTATCTGAGAGTGTGAAGGAAAAGAAATGCATTCACACAGGGAAGTCTGGCATCAGTAGAAGCAGCAAATGAGACAGAGAAAAATGTTTCCTCTCTCTTGGGGGAAAAAGAACCAGAGCTATCCCAGCAACTTTTATGGACTACAGTCCTCTAGCCAAACCTGGAATCTCCTGGCTGCTGCAAAGGACTTTCTGATATTCCCCCCATACACATATTGAAGTAGCCTGTTTCATACACTCCACTTGTCCCTTTTGATTTGTGTCCACCAAGCTTTGATGTTGGAAGAAAAACAGAGCCAATGGCAAGCAAGGTACTCCAAGGAAAGCGTGGCTGTCCACAGGACTTCCCTTCAGGAAGGGCTTTGGAGGAGAAGCAGCACAAGTTGGATAACCACAGCAGCAAGAGCATCACGAGCATACACCCACTTCTGCTGATCCTTCCATTCCCTTCCAGCTCAACCCAGAGATGAGGCTGGGTGGTGTTTCCTGGCCCTAAAACAGTTCCCTGCTTGTTGCTACAAAGGAAGCCATCAAATCCATTGGTTCCATCTGGTGAGGATGAAACTCCTGCCTGCAAAGACTCCCTATTGAAATTTCAAGCATCCTCTTTTCTAGCAAATTGAAAAAAACCCCATGTATCATGCTTCTGTAACCCTAAACTCCCTCCTAAAACTGCACCTGCAAAAGCCAGGGTTAGAAGTTCTGTGAGCAGCAGGATTAAGCAAGCCTGGATACCCACCAAGTATCACAGCCAGAGCTTGGCTGGCTGAAACTGGGTAGGAAATGACTTACCTTTATTTCTCCCCTACCCAGGCAGAGATTTTTACATTGTTTATGAACTTGTAATACCTTTAACAACTCTCTTCATATATAAAGTTTATTTAAAATCGGCCATGAGCTAGTCAGGGGACCAGCAGGCAGAGATCACAGTATATAATCTTTATTTGTTCAGTAAATCTAATGAAAAAAGAAAGAAATACTTGTCATTCAACTTACCAATGACTTGTTCAAGGATAAAGTGAAAGCCAGGTGTAGGCTACAGCAAAGGCAACATGCTGAGTGGCAGCCACACATCCTCTGACCTGCCCTGCCTGCTGTGGGCATCCCTGCCTGCAGGCACATCAACAAATAGCAAACTGCTCTCATATCAGAATTGGGACCCAGCCCAAGGGTTCAAACTCAGCCTGGGCTCACAGATATAAAAAACCCAAAACCGAACATACAAAACAACAACCCTCCCAACACACACACACACACACACACACACACAACAAAACAAAAACAAAACAAAACCAAAAAACCAAAAAACAAAAAAACAAAACAAAAAAAAAAAAAAACCAGAAACAACCAAAATTTGACCTGCTAAAAGATCCACCAGTTTAAATCTTTCCCTAGTGTTCTCCAAAGGGTGGAAGTATTCCATGGTTCTCCAATGGGAATGCAGTGCTAGACCTGCAGGTCCTCCTGGAGCAATGTCTGTACACATGAGCAGGATTAAGGGCCTCAGCACTCAGTTGCCTCCTTGTTTCTGTATAAGAACACACTTCCATGTCCTCCCTCTTTCCAGGGAGCTGGTTACACAAGAGGTGACTGAAGGCTTGCAGTTTCAGCTGCTGGGCTAACATGTGCACATTACATCTCCCTGTGATGTTCCTTTTCATTTCTTCCACACTGCCCTTTTATGAGATGATGAATTGAGCATCATTCAGTTCTTGCCTAACAGCTAGTGCAGATGGGAAAAAAAATTCAGAACCAGAATCAAATCACTCCAGGTGCATTTGCTTCATTCCTGGATTTTGCAGCTGTGTTACTAGCACCACTGCTTGAGAAATTATATGTTTTTGGCTTACACATTTCATAGCAGCTTTACACTGGGAAATATCTCTGTCAAAGGATTGAAAGCTGCACAGGAATGTATTTCATTTGGAACTCTGCATGTTGATGACTGCCAGTTGCTGGGTCTAACATCAGGATCTCTTCACAGATACATCAGGAAGTTGTACTACCAGGTGTGATCATTTTATGGCAACTCTGTCTTTTGTGGACTGCAGAGAGAAATGACAGCAAAGCTCTGATCTTGGAAATGCTGTTTGGACAGAGAGCAGTGGTGCTCTCCCTGCCTGGCCCACATATGCTCAGGATTCAGCCTAGGGTTAAAAAGGATGAGAGCTCCAAGCAATGTCAGCTGGAGCAGGGACCTGAAAGATGTCACTGCATTGCTTTAACCCTGCAGCAATCAGCAGCAGCCAGCAAACCAGTCCAGAATGGGGGAGAAGACTTCATTGTCACATGGGCTGGATCAGGGACATGCTACATACCCTAATAAGTCAGAACAAGCTCACAAGACTAGCTAAGGGGCCAAGAACAAGTCATGCTCGCAAGTGTATCCCAAAACAAGAGCAGGAGTGGTATGCATACCATCCCTTTAGAGTCAAGGATTGGGCTGAGGGTCAGAGATAAGCAGAGCTTGGGAAAAATGCTTGAGTTCTCCCAGCCAGTGTCTTAATCAGTTGTGTTTTACTTCTCTTTCTCTCTTCACTGATCCAGTGATCAGAAAACTTGGAGTAGAGACAAAGCAGAGGCTCTTCAAACACAAGGAAGAGATTCCCCAGGGACAGCAGAAGCAGCTGCAGTGGATATTGATGGGTGAGCTCACACCCTGCTGGGGCATCAATCAGTGCAGCTCCCAGCTGTGCAAGTCTGTGCCTACAAGGAACCCACCCCTCCCCTCGCTTGGGTGGCTTCATGAGGTGTATGTTGTGCCCAGACTGAACACATCTCTCCCCTGTGCCACCCCACCCCACCCGTGCTGCGGGTTTCACATGGCAGCTCCTCCCACTGCCACCACCGCTGCAGGTGCGAGGAGCAGCTGAAGCAAAATGCCAGCTGAGAGTGCAATGAGCCACGGAGTAAATCCTCCCTGGACAGGCTGCAGGCAGGATTTCACAGAGAAGTGTTTTACAGTGTCAGGGTCGATTACGTCCTTTGGCTCCAACTGGCTTCTCCAGATTTCACACATTGTTTTCACAGGAGGAGAGAGAAACTAAATGGAAGTGCAAAGAAGAGGTTTCCTGCAATTTTTGAGCCTTCTCTTTATTTCTGCACAATGGGGAACCTCTTTTGTCCCCAGACCTCCTCTCCTAAGCTGACATTCCCAATCACCACTCAATAAAAGACAAAGTTCAAGCTCCAGTGCTCAAACATACCTGAGTCCACATCTCCAACTAAATAACAACTTCTGCAAGCTGATAAGGTGCTTTTTCTGGGACTGTACATTTTAAATCAGTCCAGGAGATGCTCTAATTTCAGCCATGATGGGGTTCAACTAGCAGCTCCTTCTGAATCAAGGACTTGCATTCCCTTCCCTCTGCCTCAACTTCAGCTTTAGCTACAGCCTGTACCCAGTTCCACAACTTTTTCACAGCATAACCTATAAGGAGAGAACCAAAAATGCCTCAGGAGCAAGAGTGAGTAACCAAAACCCAAGAATCAGTGTCTAATATCATGCATCAAATCGAAAGGGCAAAAAGAGAGAAGCTGGGAAGAGCACTCCCTTTCTCCCCCAGGACAGCTAAATCCATCCCCAGCCCACGGTGAGATCAGCTGCAGCTTTAACAGTCCTGGCTGAAGCTTATTCAATACAGTCTTCAAACTTTACAGTGCTGGAAGGCCTCCCAGTACAATTCACACTAATTCTTCTCTCATGTCACGTTAGAAAAACCTTCTTATTGTACCTAAGCCTACCAGGATGCTATTTGTGTCTGTTATTTCTTGTCCTTTCCCCAGAACGATGCAGAGGGAAGAAGATAATCACTCTCTCTGCTACTGACCCTTTGCATGGTCTTCTCTCCACTAGCTGGTCTCTGCTTGCCCAAGTATCCTTGCCAGCCATGTTTTTAGAGATCTCAGGGTTTCTGTTGCCCTCCAAGTTTCTCTGGTGGCACAGAGGGTTGAGTCAGGCTGGACAGACCTCCGTGCATCAGCCCAGCTCCCTGGGAAATGGAGCAACCAACAACGCGTGTAGCAATGCTCCCTCTAGAGCTGCAGACCGCTCCCTTCCCCAGAACCGCGCAAAACACGGGATAAAAGAGGGCCACTTGTGTGCTAAGCAAGGAAACCGGCTCCTTCCCATGCCCTTCATCACTTCAGGCTTACATTCCAGCGTCAGCCTGCGTGTGTTGCGTTTGTAGCTCGGGATTGTTCGTGCTTTGATGCCTCGAATGGGGCAGAGCCTGTGGATCCCGGCGCGGCGCTAGATGGGGCTGCGCGCCCGCTCCTCGCTCCCGCTGCGGACGGAAAGCAGCTCCCAGAACTTCAGCTGGAAGCTGAGCCCGAGCTTTGCCTTTGCTGACCACGGGGAGGCCTCTTTGGAGACACTTTCAAACAGATTTCGGCTCATCTGCTTTTATACGGCGGCGTAAAATTTAGCCTCTGCAATCTGCGAGTTCCCAGGTCAGCTGTTGGGCACGGGGTCAGCTCCTTCAGTACCCAGGTATTTAAAACCACTGAAATTTCTAATGCAGCCTCTGCTGTTAGAAGGAGGGGCTGGGAGTATCCCGTTGCTGTAGGAGGTTCCATCCCAAGCCATTCCCCAAGTGTCGCCCCAGGCTGCAGAGCTAAAAACTCACATTCAGTTCCTTTCATCGGTGTAGGCATGAACACGGCAAAACCTGTACCTAAAAATATTTCTAAATTCCTCCTCTTCTGAGACAGTCTCCATTGATGGTCTGAGAGCTGGACCAAGGTGGGTGTAGCAGAGAGGAACTGAGGGACCTGTGTGTCCTGCTGCACTTGTGTCCCTTGCCTAGCACAGATCAGTCTAAATCAGGTTTCCAAGAAGAGCTGAGAGCACAGGTTGGGGGCTAGATGGGTCAGAGGGAAGGCTTAGAAATCAAGCCTGATAAAACCAGGCAGCAGAAGTGGTGACAGGATTCAGACTCTCATGACCATGTAGAGGAAAACTCCTCTGGGTTTTGAGCTAAGCCATGATCTGACCCAATTAACTGCTTCTATAAATAGGAAGGGACTTGCTTAAAAACAACCCCAGACCTCTCTACCCAGCCATAAAACTGAAAATGCTCAAATGCTCAGTTTTTTTACTGACAGATAAAACAAACCAACCCTTCTTTCTTTGTGAAGATTTTGCATTAAAAAGGCACAATATGAACAGGTGTGTTAACCTGTACACTTCTTTCCTGGACAGAGAAACACAGAGGAGTCATAAAACTGCCCAGGACATATGTCCTGATCTTTCCCTGTAGGTAAGGCAACATCAAGCCCTGAGAAGCCACACAAGCTGCTTTTCACGAGCTTCTGTTCTCCTCAGCAGAAAAGTTGGACAGAAATTTTTGTTGAGATATTTTGTGGTCATTTATGTTACAGCAGCATGAGAGGCCCAGGCACACAATGACGCAGAGGGTTGATCCTGGCAGCTACAGTCCTGCTGCAAACATTCCTAAGGCTGCACTCAGATGGCCACATGAGACGTGTGTAGATTCCTGCCTCTCCATACCTGCTTATCCCAAACCTCCTCCCCACCATATCCCTTGTTTCCCCAAGTCCTTTTCTCAGATTTCTCTGCTGCAGCTGCTTAACCCAGCAGCCAATGCCTTCACACCACTTGAACATAAACCTGTTCCACCTGAACTTCCCCAGCTGCTCAGCCTCAAAAAGAAGCCAGAGAGACTGGCACAGAGTGGCAGAGAAGAGTAAAATAGCATTAAAACACCAAAATGTACTAATGGCCAAAAATAAAGGAAGGAGGAACAAAAGGGATGCAAGGGAAAAAACAAGGAGTAGCTCTGCTAATTGAATAGCTTTGTACACTGCTTAATTTCTGTGGTAAGCTTGCCTCTTTATGCCTTGGAATATCTTAAATCATTTACAAACAGCCTGAATATTCCTTGGCTGTGCAACTCCACTTAAGCCAGTGCTACTTGATAGCTACTCGCCAGAAACAGGAGAAGAGAAATACAGCTCAAACCCCCTTTATGATCTTAAGTCATTTATTCCCTCTGTCCCGAGAGACAAAGCACCGACCTGAGAAAAAATTGGTAGGGGTAAGAGGGCGAGGCTTTGTGTCCCGTTGGTTTTGTCCCAGAGAGGGGGAAGGGGATACCAGGGCAGAGCTGGGATAAACAACCAACCAGATCAGAGCCTGGGCTGCTGGAACATGAGACAAACCCAGAGTCACATGGCAGGGACCCGGCCAGGGATGGGGGGGGGGGACTCAGGGGGATCCACTGCAACAAGTAGCAATCCAGCTCATATAGAGTTAAAACCTCTTTGCAGCTTCTCTATCTGCTCCACCCGGTCCTCACATCTCCTCATCCTTAACTCAGCCTAAGGCGGTGGGAAAGTAATTCCAGCTTCTGCAAAATGGGTTGGTTTGGGGTTTCATAAGCTCAGATCAGGCAGAAATGTTGAAAAAAGGGGGAAATTTGCAAATAGCAGTTTCTGCTTCCCTCCAGACTGGCTTAGATGCTGAAGACCCAAGCTGGGGCTACAGCCTTCCTTGAGCTACAGAATAATGATTTTAGCTACACAGCAGGAACACAAAGAGCACTGGGAAGGAGGCAGGTGAGGCTCAGCACTGCCACAGCTGCTTGGATTCCCAACTTTCCTTTATTGGAGAGATGACTCCAGCTTGTGGAAAATGTTTTTTTCTGCAACTTGCCCACCATGTTCTTTCTGAGCCTTGGCAGCCCCTTCCAACGAGCAGCTCCAGTGCCTGACCCCTGCCAATGCCAGCCTGTGCCACTGGAAATGCAAAGGCCAGGGCTCCTTGCTGCCCACAAGGAGGGAGCAGGAGTGGCTGCACTGAACAAGAAGGCTTTGTTCTCCTCTGTGGCAGACGCAGCAACTTGGGAAGAAGTTGGTTTTGGCCCGAGCATGGGAGAGGGAGGCTGTGAAAACAAATGATCAGGCAGATGACCCCAAAGGGAGGCAAACTACTTATGTTCAGCCAAGCTCAACTCTCTAAGCATGAGCAGCTTTAATTCCAGTTCACAGGACAGAAAACACAGGTGTTGACAGGCATCAGAATTTCAGTCAAGATTCAATCACAGGTCTGTTTGGGTATTTTTTTTAAACCACAAAGATGTGCAAGTACTTGGACAAGGAGCAAAGGGTAAATTTTGCTGGAACAAGCACTCCCCCACTTGAAAACCCAGTGCTGTCAATTCCTGGCTTTTCACATCCACAGGATGCAGTCATAGCACAGTTGATTTAACACCTGCCTCTTACCTTGACCATCAGAGCAGCCACTGATGCCATCATGTCCTTGACAAAATCAGCCACGTTATAGTTTGGACTCCAGTTTGCAAGGAAATCAAACCAGATCCCCACCAAAAGAGCCCTTGTCATCCTTCAAGGAAGGCATTTTATTATGTCTCAGTTTGAAAGACAAGTGTCTGCTAAGGAAGGCAGGAGCCTCCCTTGGAATGGAAGATGCAAACCCCTTTCCCTCTGAATTACTACAATTTTGAAAATAAGGGGCTTTCAGGCAAAGATATGGGAAATTTCTTTTCTAATAAATATATATAAAACAAGGCAGGAAAAAAAAAAACAAAAGTGATTTAAACTGACAGAGTCAGATACGAGCTGACCCTGTTAGTCAGGATAGCAGTCCAGTAAGGTGGTGGCTGCAGTCCTCCTGAAGTGAACAGATGTGGTTCTGGTGAAGTGATTGATCCTGTGTGGAAAGATCTGATCTTCCTGAGAAGGTCCAGTGGTAGGTATGTAGCTCTTGTCCTCTGGAAAATGCAGTGGGAATGGCTGCCTGTGATCTTCAAAATCACAGTTTATATCCAGGATGGAATGCTTGGTTTCTCCCTCTGGGTGGAGCATCTCACAATGATGGGTCATGAGATAAGGCACTGATGGGGCACGAACAGGAGATAGTCTTGAGGGAGGAAGCAGGGAGAGTGCCCCAGCTGGTTTTAACAGCTCTGAGGATGGTGTTAGAATACATGCTTGAGGGCACATCTTACATTGTAACCTAGGACAATTATATTCTTTCAAATTAAGATTTTTTTTTTTGCATTAAGCACAAAGGTGCAATAAGATGTACACAGAGAGGAGCAAGGAATACAACAGAGCTAGAGCAGAAGGATTCCCTCATGGCAATGTACAGGTCCATCACCAGCACAGAGCTATGAGCCACTGCAGCTCCTTCCCAGGGAACAGTGAGGGGGATTATACATCCCTAACATGCAGGAAGTTTTGCAACACACCCGCTTTGGCTGGGGACATAATGAAATATAACACTCTATACCCATTTGTAATTCACAGCACCTGTGTGCACATGGGTGGGGGCTTCAGTCCCTGCTCACAGGGTTGTTGTAGGGAAAATACAATGACCATGGAGGCAGAGAAAGGAGAGACTGTTTGTAGCAAGAAAAGCACTGTTTGTGTAGCTCAAAAGGACAATCAGAGACACAAGGCATTAGGGGCATTAGCCCCTTAGGGACTCTAGGGGTAGGTTATCTTGCAGCACCTCAGGAGATGTCGGATAAGGCTGATGCCAAATGGCTCAAAACTCTTTTGACCAGGATATACCCACATTTCACAGAATCATGGAATATCCTGAGTTAGAGGGGACCCACCAGGATCAGCCAGTCCAACTCCTGGCCCTGCAGAGCACCATCCACAAGAGTCACACCCTATCCCTGAGAGCATTGTCCAAATGCTTCCTGCACTGTCATCCTCGGGGCTGTGACCATTGAGGAGCCTTTTCAGTGCCCAACCACCCTCTGGGTAAAAAATCCTTTTCCTAAGCTGATAAAATCAAGCATTGTACAAAACCTTGCTGCTGGGAGTCTGGAAGAAGGAAGACACAGCATCCTATCTGAGTGGGTCTTAACCGAGGTGCTCTTCCTTCATCCTTCCCTTGGCACAGGCAAAAGGATCACACTTGTGCTACACAGCTGCTTCCCCTGCTGCCCTCCCAGTTCCTGCTGGAGTTCCAAGTGCAGCACAAGAACCAGAGCCATCAACACACACATCCATGCACTGGAGGGCCTGAACTCTCTTCAGTTCCTTATCAGCATCTCAACAGCCCCCACGAGCTCAGTACCCAGTTTTGATGCCAACCAGTCACACACTGCAGTCACAGCCACCCTTTTTGGCACTTCCCCACTCCACAGTCAAGCAGCTCTTTATGTCTCTTTGTGCAACTTCCTGCACAGGAACCATGAAAAAACTCAGCACCAGAATAGATAAGGCACATCCCTGGCTGTGACAGCTCCTATGAAGAGAGTTAAAAACCAGAATTCAATGCTGAACACAATGGCTTTATCACAGCTCTCAAACTCTTTGGTGACTTTTTAACCAAACATTATTAAGACCCATTTACAAAGGATGATGCAGATCCTTTGCAAAGCATAAATCTGTGAAACAATAACAGAACACAGACATCTTTGCTCTTATCTCACTTCCAGCAAGGCAGAGGCACAGACAAGAAGCTGCAGTGTGTTTACACCACTGAAGGAGACACACCTCTGATTTTGAGGCCAACGCTATAACTCAGTCCAAAATACTCTCATCCACATTAACTTCAAAATCCTGGAAGCCCACAATATGATCAATGTTGAGAGGGATTCTCCCTTCCAAGCACAAGACAGATAATTCCACTGATAGGTATTAAAAAGACATAAATGAACAGAGAAAAAGCTACCAGCTACCACTGCCCCTGTTTATGGGTACCTGGGATTGCATGAAGACTTTCAACTGGATCAGAAAGATATGAAAAATCCTTAACAAAGGAAGAAGAACAAATGGAACTGAGAGACAAATATATAAATAGAAAGTGGTTTCATCACTTTATTGCTTTTTGCTGCCATTTCACAGAGTGTCAAGTCTGCACAGACCACCATGGAAACAAGGTTTTATCACAAGCCATAAAACAGGTAGGAAAATCTAATCCTACATCCACACAATTTGAAAATTTGACAGTAAATACAACATCTCAAAAAAGCTATTGGCATTTACATTAATCAACTGATTCTTTTTAAGCTGCTGAATAAAACAAACTGGTGAGGGATCATGTGCTCAGAAACAGAGACTTCTGGTGTACTCAGGGCATCCTCCCAACACACATGTTCTGAAATCCTGCAAAATTTCATTAACACTAAATGAAATTAAAGTATTCTGCTTCCAGTTTAAATACCAGGAGAAAATAGTTATCACATTTTAATATATTAACTAAAAGACTATTTGTATAAAACTCTTCATACTTGAAATACTTTTAAATTAAATAATATAATATACTTACATAAACTTCCTCCCTAGATTAGAAATTTATTGCTAGCATAAAAATTAATGCTTTTCATGGAGGAGGAGGCTAGATTAATTTTATTGCTATGAACACAAACAGTGTCAGAGACAAGAATTTCTGATTTTCAAATTTATTAACTCCAGCCCCCTCCCCCCCCAACTGACTTTCAAGGACATGTAGGTATGTGGAATTTAGGAAGGATGAGGTCCACAACTTTCTTCAGTTATGTTTTATGATCTGGTGTCCTTTCATTGCCTCTTAGTACAACAGTGAGCATCAGTCTGCTGCTCCTGCACTCTAACATGATCATTCATTAGATCTTCTCTTCCCAGAATAAAAACCCAAAACACAACCACCCTAAGCTTGCACTTCCACTTGAGTATTTGGAAAATTTGGAACTACAATCTCATTCATATCTTTGTCCATAACAAAGAAATGTGGGAACACTCACCAAGTGAAGAGTTCATCACTATGAACAATGTTTCTAGGCCAACCTTTGATCGATTTGCTGACAAGCTTCCAGTCCCAAAGGAAGCCTTTTTCACATACTGCAGATTGAGTAACACCACTCCTCAGTGCAAACAGTCATACCTGATACTCTACTAACAACAAAATAAAAATTAACATTAAAGCTTGCTTACAGATCTGCACAGTCCAGTGACTTTGCAGTGCACTGATTCCACCCCCCCCAAGAACATACAGCTATAGCTTTCTTTTCTCTTTTTGTTTTTTAATTATGCTGTTTTCAGCAGTTATCTAGCTTGCTACTAGATTATACTACTTTCTTAAAGTGATTTTCTTCTTAACTTATACATTCACCCAAGTACTGACTTGGGAGAAAACTAACAACTCTATCACTTCAATCAAACAGTCAATACTGGATTTCACAAGGGTTATCAGCATTGCAAACTATAAAGGTGACAATATCTATAATTAATGACTTAAGGATCATAAAGTTAACCAGTGGAAATTGTAACCTAATAACAGATTCTAGTATTGCTAAATGATTCATACAAACTAGTGTTTCATAGAACCAGAAATTCTGGAGTCAATCAAAAATTAAATTTTAAAAAAAGGGCAGATTTTTTATAAATGCCACTTCTTTAATTGGGGTAGCTGAACTCTGCTGCAAATCATTTAGTTAGAAATATTTAGATGGGTCTTCGAGAACAGAAATGACAAATGACCTGGTTTGGGTTAAAGCCTCCTCTTGGCTAAATCCTCTTCTGGAGTGCCCTGGGCACAAGGGGGCTTCACAAAGCAGGATTCTAACCCAAAACATTAATACACCAACAGTTTTAATATCAATCATGAACATCAGAGTACTTACTACTCAGCTGTTGCCACAACAATTCCTTTTCCTTCAACTCCACTCCTACATTTGTCCTTCACCCCCAAAAATGTATTAGCAAAAGAATATAAATATTTGAGGGGTAAATGCAATGATCAAGTTCAAGACATGAAAGACTCAAGAAGCCTATGCCTTTCTCTTCATGGCATGCATGAAAAGGAATCAAGATACCAAGAACTGGATCAACAACAGCAGATCAGTGGAAAATAACTCTTGTATACTGTTACACAATTCAGGCCAGCCATGTGCATTCCATATACATCTGAAAACAAAACAATCTGCTTTTATTCAGACAACTTAAAACATTAAATACTTTAAATGGATGTCTTTCAACTCCAAGTCATATTTACACAGCTATTCACAGACATGTGCAAAGTAAAATCTGACAGGAAAATTAATTTAAAAGTCTGACAACTTGAACACGACATTAAAAAAGGCAGCAGGGATTCCACATTCCTTCCATGTACACTTTAAAGAACTAAAGGTAGGGAAAGGATTGATCCAGCTGAACCTGTGGAATTGTAACAAATCTCATCCATGTCGGTCACTAGCTGTCTTTGCTGCAGAACTCACAGTGTATCCCTCCAGTGAGGTCTTTGACAACTTTTGCTTTGATCAGTTTTTGCAGGAATTTTGTCTCACTTGTCACATTGTGCATAGTTTGTTCTTTCATGGCAGCCATGCAGAGGTTGTTGTAATAGTGCAAAGGTGTGCTGGGCTGATCCAGGTCATATCCAAATCCTGCTAAGCTCACTTCATCACACAAATGTGTGGCCAGAACAACTGCTGTGACCCCAATTGTAGGTACATTCTAAAAAGGGAGAAAATTTGAAATTTGCTCAGTTCAAACATATTGTCCTTCACCAGGTTTATAAACACTTTACACAATTCAATGGCTTTGTCTATTCCCTCTCCTCATTTAAAAATGCAATCAATTAAAACTACAACTAAAAATCAATTCAGTGATCAAATAAAACTAAAAACTCCAAGGCAAAATACCAGTTCAATTTAAGTATTGCATTTAATGAAGCTTTTGGCTGTCAACACTATTTTTTTTCCTGTGAAGGCAAGATGCCCTATCACTGTGTAGTTAAACTGCAAGTGAACCTTCACTTCAAACAGTCAAACAACTCCTGACACAGAGGTAAACTTGACATTTCTTGATGTACACTTATTTCAGTCTTGAGCAATACCAAGTTCTCTAACAGTACTCTTCAGAATATGATTTTTCACTGGACAACCTGTGAAGGAGGCAAATATAGTACCATACAATTAAGATACTTAGCTTGGTATATTATTTTGATAAATAAATGTGAGAAGATCCTTCAAATATTTGTGCAATAATCTTAAGTGCTTTCACACAAAACAAAAAGATAGAGGTTAGTCAGTATTGTTTGTAGTTCAAGAGAAATAATGACATCCAATTTCTCAAACACACAATTAAAGTAACAAAAATGCAGTGTATAATGAAACCAGGCAATCCATCACTCTGTACCACTGCTGGAGCAAAGGACATGGAGGGAGGAAAGGCCCATCAGCTGCTACTGAGCATTCTCTGGCAGACACAGCAATTCCAACAGCTGGAAGGCTGCTTTACACTGGCCTGGTTTCCAGACTGTCTCTGCTCTCCCTGCAGCTGGAGACACATCTGTCTACAGCTGATGGCTGGTTTGCCTTAACAGGGCCATTCTTAACAGGCTTAACATACATCAAATGCATGTTTTAAACACTGGAATGAGTTTATGTCTCACTGCATCCGAATGCCATCTCATGTCAGCATACACAGGAAAATATATAATCTAAAAAGGTGAGCTGAAATCTTACTTTGATTTTGCACAAGAAAATACAAGAGTCTTTTGAGAGTACATTACTTTCCCTATTACCTGAGACCATCTCTAAAACTGCACAGGGAAAGTAAAGAGACCAAAACTTCTTTCAGTTTCTTATTTTGTTTACCTTGTATTTTACTGTGTCCTTTTGGTGAAAGGAAACTTCTTACCTTATCCCAACCCCAGAATTTTGATCGAGGCTCAGGGAACTGTAAAATATCTAAAGCTGTCTCTTTGATAATAACTGGATTCAAAATCCGAAACTGCTTTGATGTGAAAGGAATTTTCTCAGCAACCTCCTTCCAAAAGAAGAGTCGCACCCACAGAGGCTAAGAGAAATAAAAAATATAGTTCAAAGGGAAACTCTGAGACAGAGCACAAAAGTTACAGAATTCACCAGTGACCCTGAAAAATTCAGCAAATAGTTTACAGCTAGGGTGGTTCAGAAATATCAGTTTACAGAACAAATGACTGACCCAAAAGAGGAATAACCTTTGAAGTATCTGGAACTGCAGAGAAGACAGAAGAGGGAATAGTTGTTTATTCTGAATATTTGACTGCACTTTGTGTTAATCAGTCAACATATTCACCAGCACCCATGGGTTCTTCAGGCTACCCCAGCACAGCTGAGCAGGCACTAGTATTTAAAGAAACGGGGAGGGGAATCACAGATTCCCACAAACATTAACCAGGCATTCTGAAGCAAACACTGGGTTTAAAACAGTTGTGCTCAAGCTTTAAAGTGAAGAGCTGTTGTTTGACAGCATCCACCTAGTGATAAATGTAACCCTACAGAAGAGGATTTACACAGGACTCAGAAACTCAGATTCTGATCTCATGCCACTGCATTTAGTTAAATGTCCACAAATGGAGGAAAAAATAACATATCACACTAATTCTACAAGTCTTTCCATGGAATGGGCAACATTAAGCAAATGATAAAACTGATACAGCTGCAACAGACCTGTATTTTTAAATAGGCTTTAAGGAACAGCAGCTTGAATTGATCAAATACAAGTTGAAGCACTCCCATTTTCCCAGCCATGCTCTGGATCAGTTTGTTTCAGTACCAGTGCCTGCACAGAGAGCTGAGCCAACTGATAGCTGAGTATTTAGGAGAAGTAGGTTTGCAGTTCACAGAATCACAGAGCTGTTGAGGATGGAAGGGACCTCTGGAGATCACATGGTCCAACTCCCCTGGCTCAAGCAGACACCTCAAGCCAGATGCTCAGGACCATATCTAGACTATTGTGAGAAAGATGTCCATGGATATTCAACTCGACAAGCTCCCTCTTGTCCTGTCCCTGGGCACCACCAAAAAGAGCCTGGCTCCATCCTCTCTGCACCCTCCCCTCACATATTTATGTACATTAATAAGATCACCCATAAGCCTTCTCTAGGCTGAACACTCCCAGCTCTATCACTCCTTCCTTAGGGGAGAGATGCTCCAGTGCCTTAAGCATCTTCCTGGCTCTTCAGTGTAGCAGTAGACAGTCATGGTCAAGATTAAACAGACCTTCTCATATTGTTAAAAAACTTGACAGGCCTTCTTCTAAATCTCTCTCAGTAATTTTTATTTGGTGAAATTATCTGCCCGCAGATTGAAAAAAGTGGAAGCCACCAATTCAAATTAATTTAGAAACATGAAATCCTTCCCCCAGTTCCTTAGGAATCTCAGCACTTCTTTAAATGTTTAGTGAAAAATAAGCAACCTCATGATTTAGGAACCCCAGAAAAATGTTGAGTTATATGCTGACCACATGTATTCCCATTGTAGCAGAACAGACCTTAGCTGAATGCCAGACCAGCATTCAGAAATCACATTTCTATTTTGGGCTCTGCAGACTTGTTCAAGTCACTTAAACCTAATGAGAAATTAATTACACTTTAGTGAACACTCAGTCTGTCACATAGCCTGGTGCAAACCACCAATATCTCCACAAAAAAGAAGTGTTACTGTCAGCATGGGGCTTCAACACAAGTGCTGGTGCAATTGCAACCAGGAGACAAAGCTAAAAAAACCCCCACAAGGTTATATAAAAGATCCTCAGCATGATAAACCAGGAAGCAACAGATCAATCAGCTTCTTTAAGCATTAGAAAACAAAACAAACAAACATATCAGTAGGTAAGACTGTCATGTTACATACCAAGGTTTCATTTTTTACCATGGCTTGAAGCCAGTTGAAATCAACACTTTTAAACAAAACAGCCACAAACAAGCTTGCAGGAGGATACTCGTGTTCAGAAAGGGGGGCTCCTTCGGGGTAAGTCATCCGGATTGTTGTTTTGTTACCAACATGATCTGTGTAGCCTTGAACTGGTGCATCATTTAACCTAGGGGAAAAGAAGCCCACAATGGAGATGTATTAAATAAACAGGTTACAATCTCATTAAAATATCAGACACTAAGCAAAAACTTGTTATTTGGCCCACAGATTTTCAACAGAACAGACCAGTGTTTTCTCACAACCCCCATGTTCCTTGCCTCACACACTCCTCCAGCCCTTATCTTTGGGAGGAAGCCAATTCTATTTCTACATTAAATGGCACAAGTGCAGAACTTCAGAAAGAAAAGCTTAAAGAGTGAAGTGACTTAAGACACCATTGCAGAAATTCATATCTATTGCTCTGTGTCAACTCAGAGAGGCATAAAAGCGGAAGGGGAAGAAAACACACAAAATTGCCTGTGTTATCATATATATACACACTCACAAGTATTCCACACAAAAAAATCTTTCAAGTTATCCCTACAATGAAATGTAATGCATCCTGTGGGTTCATATCACTTCAGCTCACCAAAAACTTCAGATGCTGGGACACTACTGACAAGAATGGCATCACCTTGCTGCCATCAGTTCTGCAGAACAGCTCAAGCCCTGCAAGCTTTTCTATATCAACAGAAAAATCACCTTCACCCTGCCAGCCCTAATTTCAGAGGACAGCTAATGCAAGTTCTCCACCCCTCCACTTGCTAACAGGTTTGTTTCCCTTTGAATAAGGGCTGTTGATTCAATGAAATATTCACTTTATAGGAGGAGCAAGCCTTAGTGCACAAAAAAGGTAGGGAAAATGCTAGTATTAAATTTATTTGTAAATTTAGATGATTGAAAACAAGAAGGAAAGTTCAAACTGTAATGTTCAGAAGGCACAAATACAGAGCATGTAATTCAGATGTCAAATCATGGGCAATCAGAGAAAGCAGTCACTGACCTTGTTAAGATAAGGGAAGATAAGTGTGTTATAAAGTGTGTAAGCAAACTGTGTACTGAACCACAAATTAATTTTTATTGTGTTTGAAATAGCTGTTATAAAAAAATCTTTCAAATAACCATCCAAACTGGCCATGGGGAAAAAAGCAGAGGTGAGTCCTTAAATCCTGAAGTTTAGGATTTGAAAGCTTTAAAATGTGAAAGGATAAATCCAGTACTGTCTACTTGCCCGTGATGTCACTAGTTTATATGTAGTTTCTGCCCATGTCATTTTTGTACCTGAAGTTCACAAATAATTACAGAGTTCCTTTCTTGTAAACATGACAGTCAATTTTGCTTCTAAGACTTCAAATTCCACCAAGTCATAAGTAAATTTCTCAAAAGCACTTTTACTTTTTTACATTTAAGTTGCATAAATGTTGGAGATATTTTCTCCTTAAAAAACAATGTTGGCTCATAAAATAATGAAGAAGTAGTTGGGACTCCTTAAATGGGAAATACATACCTTATGACAATATCAAACTGATTCAATAAGTGACCCAGCTCTGATCCATGAAGAATTCCACCACTGCCAACAACAACACAACGCTTACAATGTTTTGACTTCAAATCTTCTGGTAAATCATGCTCAGGTAAGAGTTCAAGGAGATCTTTAAGTTTATCAAAGAACTTGTGAAATCCAAATGGAGGTTCATATTTAAATAAAGCTTCATCTTCATTTACATTTTTCCTTACAAAGGGAGATATGTCCACGCTGTATTTCTCTGCAAACAACTTCCCCATTTCTTTCTTGGCATATGAAGGTCGGCACTGCTCCTGCAATGCGGCGCTGGCAAATTGCTGTGCCCTCTGAAACAAAACACACTTTCAGCCAGGAAAGCCAGCTGCAGGAATGCAAAAAGCCCCTGGAATGCAGCCCACCAGATGACCACCAGCAGTTTAGCAAACACAGGGGTTTTAAAGAAAGCTTCAGAGTGGAAGTATAATACATTTTGAAGCATTTCCTCAAATGCAGATAAAAAACCAGTGCAAAGTGAAAACCCTCAGAGGAATTCCTCTCCACTCAATCCCTGAAATCCAGAGATAAGGTTTTCTAAAGAATACATTAGGCTAAAAGAAGTGCTAAGTGAAAATAAGCCATTTATACTATCATTTGCAACACCAAATAAAAAAATCTACACATAATTCTACTTGTCCAATTTAGCAGCAAGTGGAATTCTACTCCACTGCCCAACTGCATGATCTGAGTTCTGCCTGTGGTAGGATTCTACCAGAGATACATCCATAGGGTAACAAGCAGCTGGACTCATCAGAATGAAGCAACACTTCTTCCACAAATATTGCTAAAGTGCTAAAGACTAAAACATGACTTTAAAAGGAATGACAAGTGAGGGTGTTTGGGGTCTTCTCTCAAGACTAGTCACCAAAATAAGAGACTACAATTCCATATTGCATAAAAAGATTAAAGTGACAGACAAAACTACACATTAATCCATTTCATAATAAAAATGTACATTTTTAGAAATTTGTAGTGGCAAGCTGGTATCTGATGTAAAAAGAGAAACAGCAAAGGTATTACTTTTATCAGTTAAAATAAAATCTCGTTTGCATCATATCTTTCCCAATAAACTCTGCTGGTTTAAAAAACTGTATTTAAAAAAAAAAAACTCCACTGTATTAAAAAAAAAAAAAAAAAACATGAGCAAACATTGCAGTCAGAGACACAAGATTCAAATCTACTGCTAATTCAGCTCTCCTCTACTGTTATGGAACAGTAGTGTGTATCTGGGGGCACAAGAAGGGAAGTTCTGCTGCTGGTTTTTCAGCTTTTTTTTAACCAAGATTGATCTACAGAACTTCCTCTGCCACCATTATGAAGGTTTCTGCAAGTTTGGGCATAAACACCACTCTGGGCAAAGCATGACTGAGGAACTCCAGACTGTACTTTGCTGGCAAGAGTTACTGCCTCTTCAGAAGAGCCTCATTTTAAGGCTGGTATTTGCCCACCCTATCAGTAAAAATTAATGCCAATCACTTGACAATTCCCTCAAACACTTTGTGACTATCTACTACCTAACCAAACCAGAGAGATGCTCTTTGTTCATCCTGCATCTAACACAAAATGAATAATGAAACAGCAATAAACACAGTCCATGAAGTTTTTAGGTTTGATTGATTTAAGGTGTTTGTTCTTCAGAATCAAGAATATGTTATTGAAAAAAGTAAGACAGATGAGAAAAAAGGGGAGGCAAAGAGGCTCAGAAGGGGAAAGATATGCACTGAAGATGATGGGAGGTGGGGGAGGATGCACGTGCAGTAATGCTAAGACTGTCTTAAGCCAGGGTTTCTGCTGTAGGTTGTCTTTTAGCATTGAGACATTCAAAGACAGAAATCTAACAGCTCTAAGCCAGGTAAGTTTTGTTATAAAGTCCAAATAGGATAAGTAGCAAAGGCTTTAGCCTGTTGAAAAGCCACATAAACTGTAGCTAAAGTAAGCAGCTGCTAACTTAAATGAATAAATTAAATAATAGCTGCACCCTCCTGGACATTTGCCTTGTGATTCCAAAAACATCTGTGCAACTATAAGGCAAAGCAGACTGGGAAACTGGCTTAGGTGAACAAAAAAGAAGAGCCCTTTGGTTTAACATGTTAGGTTTGGGTTGTTTCAGAATTTTTAATATGTTATTTTTAATTTGCATCAATCCTCTGATCACCAGTGTCATCTGCACTGATACAACAGTATGATGGCATGTCCATTTCAAATGCTAAAGCCACAGTTATCTAATTTTATCCCTAAAAACCCAGTTTCTCTGTGTGCTTCTGTTGTAACTTTGCAAGAACAAAAACCAGAATGTCTATGGCATTAAATGAAGCAAAATATACTTCTGCTCAATGGATAATTTCAGCATTCTAGTTCTTTGTTATAGAACCCTGTAACTCTTGCATTGTCAATTAATAACTTTTTTTTTAAGCCAAGTGGAAAAAAAAAAGCCAAAAGATACCAACCCTTACACGATCAAGGTCCACATACGGCATTTTTGTTCTGTCACATTCCTCAGGGCCAAAATGTAATTTGAGGATATAAAGGAAGCACCCTCCAATCACAAACAGTGCAAGAATTCTAAAAACAAACAGGACAGTGAGGGGTAGGAGAGAGAAACAAACAATCTTTTTTCCCCATGTTCAATCAACTATTAAATCAATATTTTTAAGCAAATTTAAGACAGTTGAACTTCATGTGAATAATTGCATTTGAATTAAACAAAAAAAACTCTATTGGTTTGTTCACTTCAAGTCTTTCATAACTCTTCAAAGTTATCTGCAGCAAAGTATGAGCATATACGATGCCTGGATAAGGAAAATGTCTGCATTGTATACTTTAAATGCATCTCTGATGAGTCAAACAGTTCACTTCACATAATGAAACCAAGAGTGACTTTTTTTTCTTCTTTAAAGATCAACTCTGTCTTGGAATACATACTTCCATGCAAGCTAAAAAAAAAAAAGGCTGGAACTTCAAATTGCATGATTTTGGGCCAATGGCCACCACTGAAACAAAACTTTCAACTCACTGGCAGGCCAGAATGCAGAACTTAGATGCTCAGGTTTATATTAAGAAGCCTTAGTTACTTACACCCCCAAAACACACAGAAGAAAAAGTCCAACTAACTTCAAAATTGAAGAACACAGACTATTCATATTTTTGATCTACTAATTTCTCATTTCTAAGGAATACCACTGTTGATGTCTAAACAGTCACTTAGCTCATTTCATGTTCAAACCCATCTGCAGAATACTTACATCATTATTTGGTTAAAGCTGGGGTTGTTGCTCGAGTATTTAGTTTGAGCTTTATTACTGATTTTCACTTCCTATTGCTTCCTAAGGACATTTGTTTAAATGTCCTGAAACAATATACAAGTTATTAAGTGCCCAATGCTTCTTGAAACTCTTTTAGATGAAGTTAATACAGATTTCCAATATTTTTTTTTAAGTTTGTACTACATGAACAGATGCAGTCCTGGCACTCAGTGTGCACTACAGGCTGCAAACAAGGTGACCACTGGAAAAGCAGCACTGTTCTCACATCTCAATTAAATTACCTTTTCCACTGATAGGTGATCTAAGAGCTTCATTAGCATGTTAGGCTGCAACCCCTGGAGATCAGCCAACAGGCAGAAAACAGGGGATTCACAGCTGACAAATGAGGCTGGGTTTCCTCCAGAAGTTTATCACATATCCCCAGGTTCAGCTGGGGCTGCTACATTCAGGTTATATCCACCTGAGGATATAAACCGTTTGTCTTTGGGGTTTTTAAGCCTTAAGACCTAAAAATTCATGTGGCATCACAGTAGTAAACTTTTTAGGTATAAAATATGGTCCTGGATCTACATGTGCACACACCCTTTAATTGTAATTTGATGTCAAGCTATAAACAATGGAGTAAGGTTTTTGACATAGCATTCCAGAAGTCTTCATATAAAATAACCAGGAAAACACCTCCCCAGGACACCCACTCAACATCCACTGGCCTTCCATTCTCTCAGTTATCAGGCTGTACAAAAGTCTCAGCATTGTTATTTACCTGCATACAAAAAAAATTATTGGAAATATTTGTGAATGAAGTACTAGGACCTCACTGTGGCTTGGGAAAACAGATACTACAACAAGTAAACCTGGGCTCCAGAAAGCATTTTCAGAGTCCCACAGAAATCTGTATGCCTAACCCTGCATTGAAAGCCCATGGTTACCCCATGCCTTGATTTCTGCATCCTTTTTGTAACTGCCCAGGCTGGGGGGAGAACAACTGTCCTCTGTGTAGCTGTGACAATGGCACTTACTTGCGAGTACCTTTTAAAAACCAGCTTGGTCTTCTCATCTTCATGTGCAGCCACCTTACACCATTGCACAGGAGGTGAGCAATCACTTTTTAGCTTCACAGAGTTACTGTCACTCAGCACTGCTGTAAAAAAAGAAAGAAAAAGTTATCCTAAGTTTTGCTGGACTGAAGAAAAGTTCACAGGACATACATGGAATGACAACTTTATTTCCCAGAGAAGACTGTGATTCTTAGTTATGGTGGCAAGAATACTGAATTACTCCTGATCACTTTGTGATCTAAAACTCACTCATTTTAGCTGCATCACCAAAAAACAATTCTAAAAATGTTGCCAAGTATTGGTCTTTGCATTGGTCATAAGCCAGAAGTATAATAATTACAATCTTGCTGCTCCCACAATTTCTATCAGCACGCTCCAATACTGATTTTGGGAAGAAAAATACAGGCTGGGATATCATCTCACAGGCTGCTGTCAGTAACCAAAGTTGTGAGAACAGAATCCCCATGAAGAACCTGCTGGTTTTCCCAAGGAGAAGGAACACAGGCAGGGGTTTTTCCTGTCCCACCCACCCAAAGCAGCACTTTGATCAGCCAGCCATGGAAGGGTGCAGCTTGCTCCTCCACAGTGGAGGACTTCAGCCCTGCTCCTTCCTTTGATCTCAGTGCTTGAGCCTCTCTGCTCTCCACTGCAAAGGTGTTCACCTCTTCTGCTTTCCTGCCAAGAGTTCTGTCACAAGAACTTCTGAAAAAAGAGCAAGGCTAAGGGAAGATTTTTATCTATGGATGATCTTCCTCATTCTCTTTTTCACCCATTGTTATTTTCATATGGTTATATGACCCATTTGAACCAGCCTGTATCGCCACTTGAAAACACTGATTTGACAAACAACTGATGTTCTTAAATACCAGGATGAAGGAGTTGAGGAAACAGAAGTACTCCCTCCAGATCTCAAACCCAGTCCACTAAAATTGCAAGGGTATCCATCTAATTCAGAAGATGACTCCACCTCTTTGCACAATCATCATTTCTCAGTAAAAAATTTGACAGAAGGTCAAATGCCAAAAAACACTGTGAGGGTGGGACAAGGAAAGATAAAGATCCACAACAGGATCTGAAGTCCTTTGAAGAGCAGACAACAGCCAAGTCATGCTTTCAGGGTCACATGCAAATGATCACAACCCACAAAACAGAGCAAGGCAGAAAAAGCTGAATGGTTTTTGCCCGCAAGAAACTTCACCATTTACCCCAAACACAGGTAACTTGGTTATTGTGGCATCACTACAAACCTCAAATTCCCCACTTGGCTGTATTTACTAATTGCACAGACTCTCTGATCTGTCACACCCATTTGCAGGCCTTTATAACAGCCCCTTTTAGGAGCTCTGAAACACTGTCAAATCTGAAGTCAGTACCATCATGGTTATCTTGGAACAGGGAAAACTGAAATTTAAGGGGTAAATGACATCCCTCAGTTCCACAGAATTCTAGCAGTTAAGCTGGAAATTAAATCCAGCTCTTGTCTACAACACAACCTGTCAGGACATGGGACAAAACAGCAGGTCACGGGGAACCTATCAAGCCTTAAAAGCTCTTCATTTTCTCAGAGGAACACCTTGTCTTCACGGGCTGCATCTATACCACTGAATAAAAGCAGCACTGGAGTGCAAATCTGGGTGTTGACATCACCACCCCAGTCATCCACAGCAGTTTGTTCTCAGCTAAAATTTGCAGCAAATCATTCAAGTTCACATGGGTGAAGATGTCAAAAAATTTGTTACAAGGATATCCCAGGGTCAGTTATGGATCACCAAGTTAAACTGCTCTGCCTTGAGATGTTCAGTGCCATCCCAGCATGACTAGTACAATCCCCTTTTATGACACACTTCCTTCCTGCCACACTACACAGACAAGTCAACTCAGCAGCTCTCACCCAGCACCTTCACACTAAGGCATCTTGGAGATGACAGGGATGCACAGAGATCACACTATCAGGATGCACAGGCAGCAATCCCAGGTCATGGAGCAAGATCACACCAGCACACAACAGCAGCAGTTATCAGAGGATGCTGCAGAGAGTGAACACGGCCTGCAGACCACATGGAAGCTCCAGGACTGCTCCATTTAGAACAGAGAGGACATTCCACCAGATCACCTCAGAGGAGACTGCCTCACACCAGCACCAACCAGTGGCACTCAGCACTGTTTGGGAAAGGGAAGGGATCACTCACTGACACCGATGGCTCACAGCAGGGACATGACCACTGAACACAGCTACAGCACAAAACAAGGCAGTAATTACATCAGATCTCCACAAACACAGCTGGGGAGAAGCATAAAATGGGACTTTTTTAAAAATGAAAGAGCAGGAAACAAGCTTTACCTATTTTCACTAGAGAACAATGCAGGTAATAATTCTCTCTGGGTACACATAAAGAAGTAACTTGATCACAGACCACAGGAACCTAGATCAGAATGGATTCTGCACAAAAGAATCAGCCAGACTTGGTACCAGGCTGCAAGAGATCTGAAAGATAGACACTGAGGAGGTAGAGAGCGATGAAGACAGAAGGGAATTAAACAGGAATGCAAGACTGTAGTAAGCTAGTACTATCAGCCTTCTCAGCCTCTAAACAAAAAAAATTCCAGCTGTTCCCTGCTTCACTCATCCTGGATGTGTAAAAAGAAACAACGACAGAGAGAATTTAATTAATCACCTCAGCAAATCCTTTCCAAGTCCAACTCTTAGTACTCACAATGCTTTTTTTGTCATATAAACTGGCATAATGTCAGTTTTCATTTCCTTTGCAACAGTTTACTTCAGTTTGACTTTTTTCATTTAAGAACGCAACACGACAGATGAGTCCTTTCTCAAATAAATATATATATACACTGATACATAAATGCATCAAAATGTCCTGCACCACATTTTTTTTATTCAGGTTGGATCCTGCATTCTTACTGAAGTCAGTTAAGACCTTCCACTGGGCTAGAATGGTGTAAGAGTGCTCAAAAGAGCAAGGTGGCATTAGAAAGCACTTTGGAGTGCACTTTTCCCACAATTTTAATTTCCTGATTTAAAAGAAAAAAAAAATAAAAAATCTCCAAGTTTGCAGAGAGAACCAAGATCCCAAGACGACCAAAGAAGAGATGTTGCATACAAACACCATTACATTCTTGCAGGAAGGGGCCCTGCTACAGTTGTTTTGAGAGCCATAAATGCAAATGTCTCAATTTGTGTACAAAACACAGCTCAGTAGTACTGCAGTATTTCAACCACATTTTGCATTGACATTTCTATAGCTACTCATTGTGGTGTAATTAGTGAGGACTCAGGGGATTTAAATTTGTTTCATCTACTGAACTTAAGTGATCTGTGCAAAGCTGCTACTAAGGCTAAATTGTCCATTAATATAATATACTCCAAAGCTTTTTGTGGTGTTATTCTTTTCACCATGATTTACTTTTGTCTCATTGTTATTCTTAAGTAGACAACATTTCCATACTTGGAGTATTTCAGAAGCAATTCATTTAAGCCTTCAGGAAGTCTTTTCATGTGGGAATGGTAAAAGCTAAAAAGCAGCATGTATCAAGTTGTACATAACCACTGCCACACCCTGGAAAATGCATTTGGTTATGTACAGCACCTGGATTTACCCAAAGACAAAGCCAAGGTCTCTCAGCAGGCAGAGAACAGGAGGAGGCAGCCTACCCACGAGTGCAGAACGATGCACACACCTCTATCCCTCAGCAGGCTCCTGTCAAGCCCCCAGAACCACAACCCCACACTTCCACTTAAACTTTCCCCTCTCACAGTACCACCAGGCACATGGAAACATCCAGCTTTACAGGGCAGTCAGTACCAAGGCCTTGCTGCACAATGCAGCCTTTGAAGTTCATGTAACAAGATCAAGAAGCTTGCAGGGCAAAGCCCACAGCAAGTGAAACCTGAAAGTCACTTTCATGTAACAGAATTATTAATCATGAACAGTGGGGCTCCAGCAGGCATTGAAACAGAAGCTAAAATTAATGCAAAAATACCTGAAACCCACCTGCTCACTTCATGCCTCTTCCCCCAAATCAGATGCACATAAATTACTCGAACACACTTCCAAAATCAGAAAAGGATAAGATGAAAGCTACTTGGTTTTGAGTAACAACTGTTTCAAAAATGAAAGGCAAAGTTGAAAAGCAGAGGAGGTGTTTTCATACAAGAAACTTGAGTAAGGCACTCTTTATTGAGATGTGGTCATTATTCAGTAATGAATTCTATACGAATTTCCTGTTCTGTGGCTTTTAAACAAAAAAAAAAAATCCCAGAGATATACTGCAAAACTTTATGTTAGAAGAGACTAATTAAGAAAACTTAAACCTACACATTGGTATTGGACACATTTGGAGGAAACAGATGACAAAAAACTGACAACTGCAACATTAATGTCTGTGACTACTTGCAAGAGTTGGGCCCATGAAAAGATTACACATTTCAATCTATCCACATTATTGACCAAATAGACAAGATACTAATTTTCATTAAGGTTTTCAAAATTGATACAATATTTTAAGAGAATGTTATTAATTTATGTCAAAACACAAAAAAATAAGATTGGTGAAATTTACAGTTGATTTTGTATGCTTCTGCAGTACGGAAATCCCCTGGGATCAAAACATAAAGGCTGAGAAATTAAAAAAGGAAATGGTGGTACTTTTTCTGGTTCACGCTTCAAAGCCAGTCACTAAGAAGAGCCTCTCAGATGACACTTAAGAATATGAAAAATTTAAACTTCTTCCTCTTCTGTTCTACTTTAAGACAATCATTACAGAACTGATTCAAAAAAAGTATAAAACTCCCCCAGTTTCTTCCTATATCCATCTCACAACCTGTTTAATTCTCTTTAATGGACAAACCAGTTTTGATTCAGGGAATTTTTAAGTAATAGGATTTTGTCAATGAATACAACTGCTAATCATCAATTCTAATATTGGAAAAAACAAAACAACCCAGGAGTAAACACTGTATTTTACCATCTTACCTACTGCAGCATAGGAGGCCCCCAAGTCCCCCAGGGTGTCCCTGCTTGGGGACTCTTCCTTCCAAGTCCCCTTATCAAAGCAGGATACCTTCAATCCTTCCCATGCTTTCAAATGTCATCATCTCTTGGAAACAATAAACCATAAAAAATAAAATTCTGTAAATATTTCTATCTGTTTACATCAAACATGATAAACAAATTTTTTTTAAACCAACAGTGAATCAAGCCCCATCCCAGTAACAATTAGGGAGGGAAATGGTAACGCAAAGAATAAAAATGCTGAAGCTAAGGAGAGTTAGTTGTGCACCCCATTATACACAAAGGGCCCCACAGTTACAAGTGTTGTACAGTCAAACTGCTGCCTTACGACTGAAATCCAAGGTATTTTTATCCATCCAAAACAGAGCATTTCTTAATACAAAAACAATTTGGAAACATATTCCCTTGTGACATGAAGAATTTGTTATTAAAAAACAATCAATCCAGAAAAGATAGTAACATTCTCTAGCAAGAGGCACTCCAGAAACTGCAACATAGTGAGGGACTGCCTCACTTTCACAGAAACACAGGATCATCCAGTTCCAACCCCCTGCCATGGGCAGGGACACCTTCCACTATCCCAGGTTGCTCCAAGCCCCATCCCAACCTGGCCTTGAGAACTTCCATGGATGCAGCAGCCACAGCTTCTCTGGGCACCCTGTGCCAGGGCCTCACCACCCTCACAGTAAAGAACTTCTTCCTAATATCCAATCCAACCCTGCCCTCTGTCAGCTTGAACCCATTCCCACTTGTCCTGTCACCCTTTTCAAAAGGCCAGGTCATGTCCAGCCTCTCATCCACCAGCACACCCAAATCCTTCTCCTTGGGGCTAATCTCAATCCAGTCTCAATTGGAGCTGTGTGGGGATTACTGGACACAGGTGCAGGACCTTGAGGAACTTCTAGAAGAGAACTTTCCAATGATTTCTGCAGAAGTGAATCCAAATTTTTGAGCTGAATTTTAAACACAGGTTTAACAGATCAGGAAAGCTAACAGCCTGCCCAGATGTTGAAATTGGATTTAAAATCTATACAAGGAAAGTAGAAAGCCTTTTATCTGCATGGCCCCCATCTGCCCATATTGACAAAATACTCAGAAAAAGTGGGGAAAGAAGAACAACAGATGAGTTATCCCAAAGGAACTGTTTCTGATTGGAAAATCTCCTTATATGACACAATAAACATTGAAATACCTTCTTAAATGATTTTTGTTCAATGGTACATGACAAAAATCCTTTAAAACCACAAACATGAGGAAAAATTCCAGTGATATTAATGATCTGAGGGAGACTTAGCAGGAACATGTTAAAGCATGAGCGAGTCCTGTGTTATAATTTGTAGCAATGTATTCACTCTTGGATGTTTATCTTCAAATAATTTCCTGATCACCACCCTACCACTTCCTATCACAAGACATAATGAGACAGCATCCAGGGAGCTGTTGCAGATTAGGGACCAATATCTTCTCACCAGAGGAAAAATCTGAAACTAAATTTAAAAATTAAGAGACATCTGCCAATTATTTCTTCATCTACCATTATATAAATCCCCCAGTAAAGTTGGCACTTTAACATATTTAGATACTTGGTAAACTTTGTTAGAAAGTCTGCTTAGTGCCTATTACTACTGAATGAAAAAAGCATTTGAGACCTGTTTTAATGAACAGAGTCAGTTGTTTTGGTTAATTGCAGAGTACATCTGTGATGGCAGAAAAAAGTTTCACCTATAATATGGGTATAAGCACCCACAACAGGATTTTGTTTATATTAGTGTATAATACATCTTACAAAATGAACTTTAGCTGGAAAAGCTTTTTAATCAGACAATAAACATTAAAAAAACACTGTCTGTACAATCTGCAGTTCATTTGGTCAAGATCTGTCTCCTTAGAAAGTGAGAACTTATTACTGAACACTATTCCTGTAGACACAATTGGTAAAAAGTAAAACAATGAGCAAAAGAGAGTTTCAGAGCAGTTGACAGAAATTCTCAAAGGCACCAACAGGATGACAGGTGAAAACTATTTTTTCTGGAGCCAATAATACCACCAAGCAACAATAGTGTCCTAGAGGCATCATCATTTTTCTTTCCTTGCCTTGTGACACTCTACTTGTGTTTTCTTCCAATTGTTTAATGGGTAACTCTTACACCCTCTTTGCTACATCAACCACCAACTCATGAGATCATTAACAAGCTACATAATTGTGCCTACCTGAGCATTCTTTTCCTTTATGAAGGATACACATAGTTAGGCTACAACTTGCTCTTAACCTTGGGTCATCCAAATAGAACATATAAAAAAAAATGGTTCCAAATGCATTCCAATTATCAGCTTAACTACAGGTTCTCAGAGTGTAACACCATCACTTTCTCTCTGCAGCATTCACAGGAAGCTTTTTGGACATTAATAGTGCCTGCTAAAATAATATTATAGGGAAAGAACTCTTACTGAGGTTCTAACTGACAGATCAGTGTTCAAGACAGGGATACTCTCTTAATTTCACATCTGCCTTAGCACCCTCTTCTCTAGTCAAACTTTCAAGGCTTTTCTGTAAAACCTCTTTCAGGTGCTCTCAAGTGAGTAATAGCAAGAAAACATAAATAAAACACAAAACCAAGAAACATCAACAAGATGTCCTTCAACACTTAAGCAGGCTGCTGATGCTCTGCAACAGATGAAAACGGTACATGAATTTGGAATTTTTCTGATTCACAAATGAGCCACAGAGAGTCAGTGTCCCAGCCAAGCAGGAATAAATGGGTGAGTTAAAGTACTGCTGTTGTGAACAGTGTGGTATTAAAAAGTTAAGTTTATTTCTTGCAAGGGAAGCTTTTAATACTTCCTCATCCCTTCTCTTGGAGCAAATCCCAGTTTTCCCTTCCATGCTACTTGTCTAAGAAGCAATATCCTGCCTGCTCTGGATGCTCAGAACCTGATGTGAGCTACTCCTCAGCATCTGCTGAAGCCCACAAACACACACAGTGAATGACCTGCTGTGTAACAACAGGCAGCTGCTCCTCAAAATCCCCCTTTTCTCATCCTCCTCCCCAGGCCCACAGATCCACACTGCACCCCTCCAGCACCCGGAGGAATGGCCAGGAAGGGAGGAAGAAAGCACAGTGCACCAGCACATCAGCCATCACCAGCTGGGCAAGCTCATCTAGCACAAGTGGAAGGTATTTCTGAGTTCTGAGAAAAACAAATTAGGTCTTTCCCCTTACATGGCAAGTTTGAGGAAAAAATCTTCCCTAAAAAAATGGTCTGAAAAGGCAGGGCATAGCAATAATCTTTAGAGAGCTAAGGAAACAGCAAATGTTTCATATTACATCTAATTACGCAGCAAAATAGCACCAAACACTGGTAATTATGGAACAATGTTAATAGTACAGCAGCATTTTTACCACACTATCATCTAACACTCCAAGACATGATGGCAAAATCACAGTCTATTTGAGAAGCAAGAGAGGAGATACCAAAAGCCTACCATAAAGAAAAGACTAAAAATGAAATTGCAATACAACAAAAAACATTGCTGGAAACAATAGCAGTGCTTGAGTACTGAACCTGACTTCAGGACTTCTCAGTGCTGATGGGACAGGTGGAGGAAGAGCTTCTCCCAAGAACAGAGAGCTTGGCTTGCCCAGCTTTGCTAAACAAGATTTGAGAGTTTGTCCTTAGATACACCAAACATGTAAACACCAAAGCCAAAACCAAACCTTTCCAACAGAAGCACTATGCTAGCACACAGGAAAAGTGAACATAAACAAAGAGGGACTAAGGATAAAAGATTCCTGAGCAGCAATTCCCACAGGAGTAACAGAAAATAAACTACACAAGTTTTAAGGAAGTCCTTAATAATTAATGAATGGCATTACCAGTGAGAGCTGCTTGTGACACAGAAGACTCCACCATTATCCTGAAGTCCTATGTCCAGTTACAGTTGTGTGGTTTCGAAGCACTGGACATGCCTGCTGGAGATGCTTTAACGTGTTGTGTTTGAGCAAGTTTCATTCAGACTCGCACATAATTTGAAAATTACATCATGACAAGTTGGAAGCATTGTCTGGGTCTTTTTCAGTTATTTAGCCTTTATTATAACTCAAGAACTACTTAAATCTTCCAGGGTCTCTTAATCTAAACAAACAACCTGCCCACCAACTACTCTAACTCTGCAGCAGTCTTAGCAAATTTCACATCTGATGTATGCAGAGCAGACAAAATTGAACATTTTTAGCCCATTCTCCCCAGTAAAAGGAAGTTTCTGCTACAGCACTTTGTTTTCCTACATCCTGCTCCTAACTGCCTGTCAATCATGTGGTCAATTTGATGGAACTCTACGGAAGGAAGGACACGAAACCTCAAGTAGCTGCAGGAAACTCAAGGAGGGATGAGTTCATTTCTCATCAACCCCACGGAAAGAGGCAATGCATCAAAATGCTTTCTTTCATGCGCTAACTCTCCAGCTGCATTTTGACCTCTTAAAAGAAATTCCCTGAGTTTGGCTAGCAGAGAGCTTGAGAGATAGCTCAAGGTTTCCTGCTGCATGATCCAAAAGGGAGCTAGTAACCTCACTGCAGCATAACAGAGGGAGTAACACAGTCCGCATGGAAAACACCCCCTCTAAAATGAATTTACACAGTCCCATTGTAAGCAGCAGCTTAAAAACACGTATCCAGTTTAGAAGCATAAAAGAGCACTTATCTCAACGAGTTTTCTTTAGAAAAATAATGAATGTACATCTTTATCTACCCTTTTCCCCAGAATGAGACAAAGCCAGTCATTTTCCACTGCAGAGCTGTTAACATCCAGCAATTTTAAGAACATTTCCTAATCATTTCCCTAACTAAAGAGAGCTGCAAAGTAAACATCCCTCCTCCAGCAGCCTTATATTTTGATCTTACTTAGCGAAATAGAAAAAATCAATACAAAACAAATCTCAGCACTAAGGGGAAAAAGGAAACATTTTAGTGAGTAGTGCTGAAGGAAATAGAAAGGCTTTGGCAGCAACAGCAGAAGCCGTATCTGGTTTGCATTCACATCCCTCCAAGCATGAAAAGACAGAATCCCTCACGCCTAAAGGAACCCGCAGAAAAGCAGAAGCCTACAAATTTTATTCCAGAGAAACAACTCAAGACAGCCGCAGCCACATCCTCTGCCTCCAGCCCAAGGCAAACACGACTCCCACCGCCGATGTGCTCCAACACTCGCAGCCCCCACCTCCCCATCCCCGGCGTTCTCTGCCTGGAAGGGAAGGAGAGACCTGGAAGCTCTGGCG